>CAIGRH010076178.1:0-10890 GCA_903798295.1 Fraxinus nigra
TCCAATTGATCTTTCAAATGCAACTTCTCTTGATCTGTAAAGTCAGCGGGATAAAATTTATCTACAAGCTTACAAATATTCTGAATATCAAAAGCCTTGTAGCCGTCTCTAGGATCTAATGATGAGCTAAGAATAAGCAATTCTATCATATCTTCCTTGGATTTGGGCTATTTATTTATTAAAGTAAATATTGGGTCTTTTGTTTATGTCTAAGATTTTTGTATGGTTGAATTTTAAAGTGTAAGTTATTGAGTCAATATTTATTAATGGAAAAAAAATTCAAAATTTTGCTGGGGGTGAGCCAAAATTTTTGCGGAGGCAAAACTGAAAAATACATTACAAATTAACTAGGAATAGTGAACTAGCAGACAATGTTGGAGGGCGATCGCCCCCCTACCCCCCTAGCTCCGTCTATGTACACAAGTTTGTAACCTTAATTGATGATTTTTTTCCCGAAAGACGTGAACGTGAGCTATGAAAATGAAAGATGAAGTTTTAGATATCTTTATTCATAAAAAAAAATATGATTGGGACTCAGGCAATAAGGAAAATAAAATGGCTCAGAAATGACAATTGTGATGATTAAAGAAGTGACCACTTTTTTGAAGGAGATATGTGGGTTGAAGTGAATTGCCTGTGATCCATTAATCTGCCAAGGTAGAGATTTATAAGAATTTGTGTTCTAAAAAGTGCGTATAAGTCGTGAGGTTTGGACAAAATGGCACGCCTTGGTAATGAGCGCATAGTGGCGCTTTATTAATTTATTTATTTTTTCCATTTTTTACAAGTCTTTTTATTTGACTTCAGTTCCAAGTTTTTAAATGATTTTATCTGTACAAAAGTAAAAAATGAAAACATGTTAGAAAATTTCGAGTTGGACTTTTCTGGTTGAAAGTTGAAACAATGAAAAATAGTCTAACTTTTGCATTTCGAAAATTTAAAAATTGTATAATAGACTAATCAAAGGAATTATTAAGTAAATATAGTATTTTATAATTTTAGATATTTGATATATATTATTTTAATTATTAAATAATTTTTAAAATGATTAAGAATTTAAAATAGTATTAAAAATAAAAATAAAAAAATACTTTTTTACGCCTAGGTCTTGCTTAGGCTTGCTCTGACTCGTAAAACTTGAAGTTTGACATCTACCTCCAATTATGTTCTATGCTTTTTAAAACATTGCTCTTTAGCAAACAAAGAAAACCTTTACATTTTTTTTTATTCCCTTCTTTTTCAAGTTGATATTGATTTGAAGGTCTTGCCACTATAAGAAATTTGACTTTTAACGATGAAAATTTTATGGTAAGAGGTCATTTTTGGATTTTTTTTTTTAATCGAAAAATGGTTGTTGAGAAAGCTTTAAAGGGAAAAGTGTTTGTCAATAAGAGTAAATTTTTTTGTAGTAACGTAAAGATCTCCTGGTTGTGGATGAATTTATTATTGCTCTAAAGTTTGTAATACTCTCTTTTGAAATTTTTGAAGTGGTTTTGTGGTGTCTAGGGACTAGGAAAGTTTTTTTAGACCTTGTATATTTTGAATTACGCTCCTTGAACATTCGTTGTTGACATCAAGGTTGACATTCTCCTCATGTGTAGGAATTGGCAATGATTGAAAAAAAATATTGTTAAAATCAATGTACAAAAATCTGCTAACTCACATGATATCAAAGACTCAAAGTTGATGTACATGTAGCATGATTAATATATTTTTGTGTTTTGTTTTTTCCCTTTTCTTTTATTCGATATTTTTTCTAATTTATTATTATTTCAATACTAGTATTCGGCCAGGATTTTTTTTCCAATATTTATTTCACCATTAGATCGGAAGGTAGCAATGCAAGTGATGTTAGAATATAGAACTACATTTCTATAGTAGAACAATGGAATGTGTCGAAATGCACTTGGCACATTCTAGAGCCAGTGAGAAAGTTATAAACTACTCAAATTTCAAGTATGGTAATAAATTTACACAATCACCTTAAAAAATGAGTTTGGAAGTCAACAAAAGCCAAAGAGACAAGACTACATTCGATGCATTGACTATGAATAAGTATAGGGGGCGTGAAGTGTACCTATTAAACTTTTGATTTCCTCCCAAGTACTTCAATCGCTCTTTGGTTGGGTATTGGTGCAAAGATGAGATAAGTTTATTTTTGTCATTCATAAAACGTACTATTGAATTTTGATACTCAATAAATCTCGAACAATGATGTTAAACGGTTGAATTATATTTCAGCTATGGTAATAAATTTGATCACCTTAAAAAATGAGTCTAAAAGTCAACAAAAGCCGAAGAGACATGACTACACTCGACATAGTGACAATAAATAAGTATAGGTCGCATGAAGGGTAGCTATTTAAACTTTCGATTTACTCTCAAGTATTGAAATCGCTCTTTGGTTGGGTATTGGTGCAAAGATGAGATACGTTTATTTCTGTCGTATTATATTTTTTTTGTCATTCATAAAACGTACTGTTGGGTTTTGATACTCAATAAATTATGAACAATGATATTAAACGGTTGAATTATATTTCACAACCTCAATCGACGAGTGAATTTGGTATCAACAACTTAATTTAAAGGCTCGACATAAAAATAACGTGGGCCACTAGAAGTAATTTAAGTTATTAATGTTGCTCATGACCCAAATATTTACTTATTGGAAGGCTCTTACAAGACTTGGCCAAATTTGGTTTATAACCTAAATCTATATATCCCTCCTTTTGGTTATTGGAACCGTGTGTGTATTTGCTTGAGTAAAATAGTGGTTGTCGTTTTCATTTCTTCTTCGCGCCTTTGAGATTAACCTAGATCCTCCATTGTTCTCTTCCTTTGTGGCTTTCAAATTATCACCATATTCTTATCCTTTGTGGGCGAAAGAATAAGAAGCAACCAAAGTGAATATTAAGAGTTGTGGGTTGAAGCCTTTGATTGATTGTTGATCGAGATTGGTATGTTTAAACTGAGTCAAAAAATCATCAAATCGAAGATCTTGGAGCAAGCTTTTACAATACATATCACCAAAAAGTTCTTTTTTTCTTTTTATTTTTTTAAAACAAAAGGAAAGGTAATATGGGTAGAAAGAAAAATGAAAGCATGGCCAAGCGGACATTGTAGCCCGTGTGGGTCGATACTAATGTGCTTCAACAAGTATGTTAAGACCGTCACAACTCTCCTAAATAGGTGGGCCCTGTGTCGATAGGTTGTGCGTGGATCGAATTGGTTCAATTTTTGAACCAACTCAAAACCAAATCGAACAATTCAATTTGAATATTTCTCATCTCAAACCAATCCAAAATCTCGTGTGAGACCGAACCAACCCAAACGATCAATCTCAAGTCAGTTTGATTTGGATTTGGGCCCAATTCAAACTAAACCATTCAAATTACACTAAAAATAAAGATTTAGGGTGTGTTTGAGCCACATTATTTTGAAAAAATGTATTTTAGAATAGTAGATTGATGGAGAATGTGTGGTTGAAAAAGAAGGAGAAGTTATTGATATGATGTAAAATATTATTTTATTGAAAAATGTGTGGTTAAAAATGAGTTGAATGAAAATTTTAATATGTATCAAACAAGGACTTAAATGTTTTTTGCATATTTGTTAAAGAATTAAAATATTTAGATCTTAAAAAATTGTTGGGTCATCCAAATATAAAAGTGAAAAAAAAAAAAAAAATCATAAAAGAGAGGCATAGGTCAATCTGCAGAATTATATTCAGGCCCCCGTTCGGTTTTGGACGGTCGATTTCTCGAGTTAAATGCCCACCCTACGTGTCGGAAGGTTATCATAGGACTTTAGGCAACTCGCTCGGTGGAATAATAATATTTTTTAACTGAAGTTTATACATCAATTGCACTACAAATGACTTTTATGGATCAAACTCGATGGATACCTCTCCACTTGGGATTCATATTCCAATAATGAATAATTTAAGACCCACTTGCTAAAAATAGTTGGTGGAGAATGTACTAGTTCTATTCTAATTGAACATAGACTAGAGGCCCCTTCCAATACATGAAACCTTCTCCTCTTCTATCATAATACGAATGGAACCTTGCATTTCACTCTTCAAATCACGTAGAGCCTTGCAATTGGATTGGAGGATTAAGACACATAGGATAGAAGCACCAGTCAAATGGTGACTTAACATATACGAGAGAGGATCATAGAGTAGACCCCATCAGAAGAGAATAATTAGGAAGATTTAGAGAGAGAAGTTGGTTTGTGGGCTCAAACTATTTGCTTAGGTTAGATGGTTAATTGGCACAAGTAGGTTGAATTGTACAGTTAAACCGACTAACAACTCCAACCCACTCAATCATCGCAATACAAACAAGACTCAAACACTGCCACCCCACTCCCTTTTCTCACTTTTTTTCCCACCAAACTTGAGTTTTTTGCGTAAATAGAATCATTCTATCTTATTGATGAAGCCAAAAGTCTAATATAAGACTACAAATACAAATGTTTATACTTGGATCTCTCTCTCTCTCTCTCTCTCTCTCTCTCTCTCTCTCTATTGTGAGTTTGAAGCTTGACTTTGCGTATGTTTTAAGAAATGAGAGATCGTATGGAAAGATTCGCACTAATTCCATTCTCCTTCGGCTGTGATTCTGAATCAAGTGCTGCAGTTGGCACCACCCAATTGCCTGAAAAGAAATACAAAAGCTCAAGTTTGGTTAAAACAAGTATGCTTTCTCTCTCTCTCTCTACACACACACACACACACACACACACACACACACACACACATATTATAATATTAGAGTGAAAATGTAGTTGAAGTTCGTTCTCATATTGGCTGTTTTAATTGCGGGCTTCATTTTTAAGGACAAAAGGAGGGAGAGGGAAAGCCTTCAAGAGGGAAATCAATGAAGAAAAGGAGAGGATTCTTGGCTCTTCCAAAACCACTTTTCTCCAAGGGCATACGTAGATTGATGAAGAATCTCAAAAGTTTTTCTCAATTGTTTGGTAAGTATACTGAAAGATTGACTTACATTTTGTTACATACCCTATTATTTTTCTTCTGTTTATACTGTATGGTTGTGCACGATAGATTTGATATGCACGATTAAACAAACTTGAACTAGACCAAAAAATATTCACGTTAGTGGGTATATATGAAGGAACTCGATTTTTTTTTTTTGGGTAAAGATAGTATAAAAAAATATTGGTAAATTTGTTATTTTTTATGTAAAAAAAAAGCATATATCTTTTAAATTAACCTTTATGAAAATTAATAGGTCCAGTTTGTGCCTACATAATTAAATGAATGCGATAACCTTACCTCAAAAAAAAAGAAAAATATTAGGGTCCGTTTGTACTATGAAAATTGAAAATGTTCAAATATTGTATAGATGTGTAAAATAAGATGTGTCCGCCATAAAAGAAGAAGTGTGGCATGGTGTTGTTGGATCGGGCAAGCTACTCGATTCAATAATTTTCTTTTTAACTTTTTAGAAAAGGATTTAAAAAATAAAAAAAAAATAAAAAACCATGTTAGTTCTTTCATTTCTCTTTTGGCCAGTTGGAGCAGCCACCTAACTTATTTGTTAATCCTTATAAATAAATTGACCCTTAGGACTCACGTTTCTACAAATGCTCCCCTTGCATTATGGGATTTCTTGATATTATAATTTCATGTACATATCCCACCAAGCATGCATTAAAAAAATATTTCCTAAGTAGATTTCAGATTTTCATATTAACACCATGTTTGTTTCGGATTAAAATCTGATTTTAATTTACGTTAAAATCAAATAATCAATATTAACCACATCTTTCATGAGTTTCACAACTTTTCAACAGCATATTTTAAAAATTTCTATCATAATATATTAAAAATATAATTTAAAGCCCCACCAAACACCATCTAAAATAGTTGAATAAATTCTTTCAAAACCTATGTATCGAGAAATACTTGGTGAACTTGTCAATATTGCGGGTCTGGACAGTCTAACTTGCTACCTGTTGCCGTATCATTTTGTTTTTGAAATTTTAACACAATTTAGAATTAAGTCAAGATTAAAAAATTGAATATTCTATTAACGTGTCCGAGAATTTCATCGTTAATTTTACTTGTGATTATAGATTTATCATTATAATTTTAGTATATTTTAAATATGTTGACACGTAGTTAACTATAAAACTTTAAAACGTAATTTGAAAATTTATTTTATTCCGATGGAAAAATATTACAATATAAACAAATTAAGAGTATTGAGAATTCAAAGTATAAGTAGGAAGAGAGTATGAAAAACGTGGGACTGAAAAATGACTAAAATAAATGAGTATTTACAGAGAAAAAACTGATATTTTTTTTAGAAGATAACTAAAAAGAGAGATTATAAATTAGAAAGAAAGAGTTTGATGTGCCTCTCTAGGTGGAAATTACATATTAATAGGTATTTAAAATTTTCAAATAAAAAACCAGGTGTGAAGTTTATTTAACCAAAAGTCAGGTATTATTTAAATTATTAATAATATTATAAAATTTATCCACCACTCACATCCTGCCCTCACTATAAAACCTAAAATCTCTCTCTCTCTCTCTCTCTCTCTCTCTCTCTCTCTCTCGTAGGCCGCTTGTGAGGCGACGCTCATATAGTCGTTGGACGCAACGACGATGATGGGAAAATAATCGTTGCGCACCAAATCTCGTCTCTCCATCTCAATCTTCTCTCACAGGCCCACCTACGAGGTGGCGTTCATAGAGCTGCCAAGTGCAACATTGATAATGGAAAAAAAATGTCGTTGTACGCCTAAACTAAAGCCCTAGACGAGTCGTTGTGCAGCGGTGTAGATTCAATGATGGATAACGTCGTTGGTCTAGTTGGTATGCTATGATCTAGTGCACGATGGCGTCGGTTTCGGATCTGTTGTTCATTTGCCCGTTGTCGCTACTTGGCGCAATTTGGTACGCGACAACACTACGCGTGATCTGTGACGGTGGTGTCATGGTGATGATTTTTGTTGGATTTGTTGGTTTTTGGAGTGGTGTGCTGTGATCTGTGGTGATTTTGGTTGGATTTGTTGGTTTTTACAGTGGTTCTGTTTTCCTGTTTTGGTGTTATGGTGGTTTTTGTTGGCAGTGGTGGTATCAATGTTGTTGTTGTTGGTGGTGGTATTGTGTTGTTGTTGATGGCAGTTGTGGGAGTCATGACGACGACTACAGTGTGGGATGAAGAGTGTTTGTGATCAATTATTTAGGTATTTTTAACCAACTATTTGATTGATTTGTGACTAATTATTGGCGGTGGATCGGGATGGGAGGTGGAGGTGGGGGTGGGGTGTTTGGTGCATGTGACCAACTATTTGGTTATTTGTGACCGACCATTTAACTGTGACCTAAAAATTCTATTATATGTGACTGAAAAATAATTTGTGATCAACTAATTTGAAAATATGTCACCGACAAATAAACTGCAACCTATAAATTTGTTTATTTGTGGCCAATTAATTTGATAATATGTGACTAATAAATAAGTTATAACATATAAGTATGTACTTATGACCATTAATTGTATAATTGTGATATTAATATAATTAATAAATTATTTTTAATTATTT
Source organism: Fraxinus nigra (assembly GCA_903798295.1). Taxonomy (NCBI): domain Eukaryota; kingdom Viridiplantae; phylum Streptophyta; class Magnoliopsida; order Lamiales; family Oleaceae; genus Fraxinus; species Fraxinus nigra. Next base: position 7,582 of record CAIGRH010076178.1, read on the forward strand.
ATTTATCACTTGAGTTTTGAATTTTGAAATTTTAAACCTGAAGATTAAATTGGTTCATAGTTAATACCTGAATTGTGAATTTTTTCCTTGATCTTATTCAATTTCAAATGGATACCAATGGATCTTAATTATGTTTTTAACTTTCAATTTTCCATTTTTTTAAATTTTAATAATTTGGCCAATCGAACCAGTCCTTATGGGTCCTCGTCCTTGACCATCAAACCCAACATAACCCGTTCATTGTGACGGACTAACTTGTCAACCGGCTCAAACTAGGTTATGTTTGGGTTGGTTTCTTTATGATTTTTTTAACAAAGTGATTCATTCTAGGGCAATGCGTTCGAACTAGTTCATTAACAAGTGTAACATAAACTACCTAGATATAGAAAAGAATGAGTACATTGCCAATCATGTTCTCCTCTGCAACGAGTCAAAGTAGTGTTTTTTAGGGTTTTTGCTTGAAAATTGTGAACAATTAATGCTTGATAATATTAATTAAGAAAGACGAAGTTTAATTTTTTTTATTATTATTTCATATATTATTATCCACTACATATGAAACATGGTATCAAAATATTTTTGATACATAGTAACAATGAACTCTATAATAGACCAAAGTACTATCTCTTATTGCAGTTCATACTTTTAAATGTTTTTATTTATTTGAGGAGATTAAGTCCGGTCTCCATTTTTCAAAACTTATTTTTTATAAAACTCATTTCAACCAAACATCCACAATTTTTATCAAATACACATTTTATAAACTTTTATTAAAATCTATTAAAAAAATTGATTTTTATCAAAACCAAATAGAGACTAAACATCTTTCTCCAAGATGCATATTTTAGCAAATATTGATCTTTTTCATTGATTTTGTTTTATTTTTTATTTTTCACTTGAATCTCTCTCTCTCTCTCTCTCACTCACAGTTTACAAGGAAGAGATGGAGGAAAAGGAACTGGAAATAGGGTTTCCAACAGATGTGAAGCATGTAAGCCATATAGGATTGGATGGATCAACTACAGTCAACCCAATTCCAGAATGGAAAAATAGAAAATCTCCTGAAATACTTTCATTTCCTTCAATTTCTTTAAAACAATTTGAACTTGCAATGGCTGCCCAATCTCATGGCCCTTTAAGTACTACCACTGCTACCAAATTTACCCCCAATAACACTATGAACTTGCAATGCTAGACATTTCGAGAGTAGTGAATTTCCAATGAATGAGAGTACTTGCCATTAATTTCATTGCTTGATGTATTTGTTTTTAGGATGCCAAAGAAAATATTTAATTTGTTACAACAATAGAATTTGTGATTTGTTACTTGTTATTGCAAAGATTAGCAGCCTAAGAAATGATGATTTGCTTTTGTAATTCTTTTTCTTTTTTATGGGTTGTATTTGTATATATCCTGCAATTCTATTTTCATATATTTTATTCCTTGCTTTCTTTTTTTTGTGCAATAAAAGAAGAAGTTGTTGGAATAATCGGAATTATTTATAGTGTGAATTAAAATATGTCTGCAATAGATACATCTTCAATTGTAAAGAGTCATGTTGCTTAGAAGGAGTGTGATTATTTAAAAGGTGTATACTACACCTTGTAATGTGAAAAGATGTGGTTTATGTAAAGAAATGCAATCTTTCAACAATTCACTTGAAAACTTATAAATAAAGACATTTAGTTTCATTTCTTCCACACCAAATCAATTCAAATTATTATTGATTTTTAATTCTCTCATCTCTTCAAAACTTTCTTTCATTTTATTTTGCAAAAATAAAATTCCGTTCGAGTTATTTTTTAAAATAAAATTTTGTTCGAATTTTTAATTTGTGTCTAGTACATTGAAGAAGAATATTGTTTATAATTTGGTTCGATCGGCAAAATTAATGGCGTTCTATATTAATTTTGGAAGAAACCTTGTATCTTAGGAGATAGACATCCATTTGATCCTGTTAACACCAATATAGGGGGCGAAATCAATCTTGATGGGATTTGTCTTCGTATACCTCACTTTATTTTATCTCCTTCGATTCTTGCATTTTCTACGTTTCAGTAAGTAGTTATTTATTCATTATTATATACGTACTATGATTTGGTAAATCATTATTCTAGTATTTGCATGCATATATTTTTTATTAACGAAATATAATTCATGCACTAATTTATTCAATAGTTAGATAATAAATCTAAACTCTCCCTTCTGTGACTTATTGCTTAAGCAATAAAAGATGTCGGATATTCGACTCCGAGTTTAGGTCCTATTTGAAATTAATTTCTGAGTCCAACTTCTAATTGTCAAACAATCAGAAATTATTTTAGGTGTTTAATAAACTAAAAAAAAAAAAAAAATAGAATATAGAAGAATTTGACAGTAAATTTTGAGAAACAATAAAATAGTAGCTTCTGTAAGCATTTACAATTAAAATAACAATTTTAATTTTAATTAACTTAATAGATTTTTTTTTTTTATTTATCCCAAGTTAATTGACATATCAAAAATATTTTACTCACATTTATACATTACTTAATCTAGAATTCTATTTTTCCTTCCATGCTACTTCTACATGTAAAAAATTTAATTACAATTTCTCTTCCATTCACCTATAAGTAATGAAACTGTCCAAAAGAAAAAAAAAATATTCAATAAAATAACAATATTACCAAAAATAAAATAAAATCAAACATATAGCATAATTATGAACTAATAAATATAAAGAAAAAAAAATTTGCTTAGCATGTATGCAACTATGAATAAAACGCCTAATTATAAATTCTCTTTCAATTTACCATAAATAATAAACCTGATCAAGAAAAAAGAAAAAATGCACAATAAAGAATCGCAAAAAAATAATCCAGGTCATAATAGATAAGACTGCACAATGATTTGATGATAAAATGATTGATGAGTTTTTGAAAATATTTTTTTTTCCCTCATAACTTACAAAATGAATGCAACTTATAAAAAAAAGGATTTTTCACGTTATAACTTATCAATGAATATATAAATTAATGAGTTTTTAAACTATTGAGTGGGTTTATTTTCAATGAATTTTTCAGGAATTTGGAGTCGTTCACATCAAAAGAAAATATAATGTGATTTTTAATATGTATTATTAGGTTTCAAAAAAAATAAAAAAGTTCATTTTATATGTAATTTATTATTATTTTTTGTTGGAGATATTACATCGATAATGTGCATATTATATTAATCAAGAACATGCTGTTAATATGGTTGAAATCGAAATATCATTCGACTTATCGAATTCTGATTTGAGAAGAAAAATTAGTAAATTACCGACTTCGA
>CAIGRH010076225.1:0-13535 GCA_903798295.1 Fraxinus nigra
TGAGCCGGATTTTGGTAATATTGTTTCTTTATTTAATTATTTTATTTTGGTAAATTAGAATTTACCATTTTTGGTAAATTTTCACTAATTCCGCATATCCGGCTATATAATCCGGCTTGTGGGTTATTTTTCGTCAGTTGTTGAATAATAAAGATTTCTCATCGATTCCTTTGATTTTTCTCTTGTTTTATTCTCTGTTGTTGTCTATTGATCCCAACCTGCAGAATAATCGTTATTCTGCCCGACGTCAGGTGGTGGCGACGACGATTATGGGGTTGGCATTAGATCTTGTGGCGGCGACGGGATGGTGGTGGTTGGTGGCTGGAGATCTAATATAGTTGATTGTCATGGTTTTTGTTAGCGATCGATTGGATTTAGTGGCGACGATTTTGTTGATGGTGATGGTGCTGTATAGGAGGCGGCGACGGTAGCAGTGTAGGTGATGGTTGTATGTGACCCCCCACTATTTGGTTACATGTGACCAAATGTCTAACTATAACCTTAAAATTCGATAATTTGTGATCAAAAAATTTGAAAATACCTGATTGATTGATAAATCGTGGCCTATAATATTTTTTTATCTATGACCAATAAAATAAAATGTAACCTATAAATTTTTTTATTTTTGACCTCGAATTAATCAGTGACCAATTAATTATTTAATACGTGATCAATAAATAAGTTGTGACATATGATTATCTACATGTGACCATTATTTATATAATTGTGATTTTATTATAATTAATAAATAAATAAATACATAATTTCTGCATTAATTAAACTTAAAATCTAATTTTTGAATTGTGCATAGTTAATGCCTTAATTGTGAATTTTTCCCATAGTAAATTATACCCACAACATTTTTTAACTTTCAAAATCAATAATCAGGTATTAACTTTATTATTTCACAAATCAAGTTGTAATTAAATTATTTAATAATAATTATATAATATAATATTACTAAAGTAATAACTAATTTATCATTACATCACCGATATTAGAGGGGAGGGAAACTTTCAAATATCTCATTAAACCTCCTCCTTCATCCACTTTCTCAGAGAGAGAGAGAGAGAGAGAGAGAGGGCATACTTGAATCGCTTATTCCAAGTTCGTTGAGGGAGATTAGAAATCGAAGGACTTCATCGCCATATAAGTTATCAGTTCATGATTTCATCATACTTTTTTTTTTTCACAATAGTAGCTTATTATGAACCCCAAATCCTTATAAACCCACATCAAGATGGTTTTATCAAGGAGTGTCGATCGTTCAAATAAAGATGGGGCTGGTAAAGGGCGTAATAATAGAAAAGGAAACCCAGGGTCCGATGTAAAACCTAATTCCAAAAAGGTAAATCAATTCATTGTTAATTGAATGAGGGCAACGCAGATATGTTCTATCATTTTCCTGGTTATTTCTCACCATTTTATGGTCGGGTACTGTCTTTGAGACATTATGTCGAACATCTGGTCTTAATTTTATTTTGACACGCATTGACATATATTGTGTTGTTAGTGTCCAAGTTGAGCAATCTCTTCGTTACTCACACAGCTGGTGCATGGCTGTCGTCCGCTCATGCCGTAAGAAGGATGTTGGGTTAAGTCCTACAACGAGTGGAACCCTCGTGTTTAGTAGTCTTGTTGAGTTTGGAACCTTGAACAGACTGTCGGTGATAAACCGGAGGAAGGTGAGGATGACGATAAGTCATCAATGCCCCCCTTGTGCCCCTGCAGCTAACATCAGATACAGAATTTAAACACCCCTTATTCTCGAAGGAACATGAGGATTAATTGTTTTGACATTGTCTGATGGTGCTGGAACTGGTTCCAATGATCCCCAGTCTCCTACTCCTTTCTTAGAAATTGTGAAAGTAGCAAATACAAAACCTTTATTTGGAATCCAAGCTTCAGCTATAGCTCGAGCCGAAGATGAGGGTGAAAGTTGGGGAAGAAGATTAGGCTATGGAGAAGGAAGCAAGTTAGGGAAGCGTCACCTGAGGAAGAAGGGACAATCAACACCTCCATAGTTGAAGAACAAGAATGTTTAGACTTCACCTCAAAGAATCCTGCAGGTTCACTGCTGACTTGTTACATTTAACATTTGTCATTTCTTAAAAACATCAATATGTTCAATTAATTATCCATCTTTTGAATTTAATTACTTGTGCAGTTTATCTGTTCTATTAACTCCATCATACTTGTTATCAGATGAGCAAAGCATTCTCATAATGAATATAAAGTAAACATAGGTGAACCAGAGACGCAATTAGTCTTAACGGCAACTTAATATTGAAAGATATTTAGATAAATACTATCAATAATTTATTGATCGATACATTAATTAGTATGCTTGCTGGGCAGAATTAGATCCTGCAACCTGGACAATGTTTGAGTTTCTCAACAAATCTAGGGAAGTTAAAGAATATGGAGGAAGTATAACATCCATGTCGTTGCCAGCCTTTTCTAGTGGGCTTGTAACTGGTGCCACCTGCATTTTTAATAATAAAAGAGGAAACTTTACTTTGAGCCAGCAAGCCCTTCAATTAAAATAAATGAAATGTGCATAATTTTGACAAATGGGTGAAGGCGAGAGATACCATATCGAACCATTTAATAAAAGCTTAAACTCTAAGAACGGGAGGACAAGATAAACCTTTTAGACCAGGCAGTTCATCAGTTAGAAGGAAATGTCTCTTCCTCGAGTTACAAGTACGAGAATCAACTGATTGCTCCCAAATTTAAAGATGGATCGTACCTTTTTTGGCTGATTGAAAGAGTTTTCATCCTTCACATTAGTAGATGTCAATATAGTCTTTGCAGAGCCAGTTTCTTGTATGGTGTTCCCTTCCAACCCATCAATAGAAATCTTAAGAGTTACTCTGTTGCTCCCAAGATTCACAACCTGGACAAGATACTTAGCATATGAACACAAAGTAAAAGTGACACGCTCGTAAGAGAGAGAGTTGTATTGAATATAATAATCAAGAGTGTGTTTTAATACAAGACCGAAGATGAAAAGGTGTCTAATATATATATTCACTGCCTATGCTAAAATTAGGGTGAAAAGGTGTCTTATATTGACAGCAGTTTTACATATGAAACTATTAAGGCATGTTTGTTATGCAGTATTGAACGTCATTGCACACGATAATTGTCTTGGACAAGATTAACTTTTTTTTCCTCTTTAATCATGTCTACTACTATCTAGCCCAGCCTATCAGACAGTAGGTTTTTTTGGCCATCCTGCACAGGCCTGCAGCTCACGTTATGAGCCCGGCCCACTTTGACACCGCTACGCTCGTCCAATTAGACATCATTTACAGGTGATTTACAGTGCCCTACTTCTGGCAGTTTGATGTAATACACAGTAGAACATAAACAAATTTGAACGGATAATTCTTGTATACTGATACTACGTAGTTATAAGCAGAATTGTAAAGTATCTTGTGAATCCAGAAAGTATTCAAACCTTAATCCTCAAATAACCCTTGTCGTCCTTTGCATTTTGCCAAGAAATAGCAGATGAAATAAGAGAATTTGAGGGATTAGCTTGCAGCGTGGAATTGAGAAGAATTGCACCATTCGAGCTTTTGAAGAAATGCTGCATCCAGTAACTAGGAGTTCCATATCTCTGTGAAGAGTCGAAAACAATTGCATCTGCATTGAACCTAAACTTGAAACAGAACCTCTTTGTTTAAGGAAACTCATCATTGACCAATATTCAGGTACACAGAAATTAAATTTACCTCCGATCATTGGCATTCACAAACAAAGGTGCGTTACTCGCCATTTCAACAGCATCACTACACAGGAAATCAATTGTTGTTATGTCAATGTATAAATAAATGCAACCATCGAAGCAGTAGTGCAGTACAATGAAAAATTGACATACCTATTCCTCTCTAGCCCGATAAGGAATCCAGCTTCCGCAAGTGCTTTCAAAAGACTTCCTCTACCCGCATCTTGTCCCGTTACATCGTACTCGCTCACAAAAGCCTGTAATTCAGCAGACTTGTAAAAACCATTACCCGAAAGAAAATAAATCCTTAAAACAGTTGAGAGACACCTCAGAGCACCTTTGGACCACTACGCGATGTATGATCGAAGTTGTGAGCCATTGAAAACATAGATTTTGCATCCGTATAAACCTAACCACAGAAGCGGAACCAAATCTTATGGCATCCAAAGGATATGTGAATTCTGAGAGTAATTTAGTATGTTGAAGTTGAAAACCTTACATGAAAATCATATAAATCAGCAGGGTGATCCAATTGTTTAGTAGACCCGTCACAGTTTGAGATTATTTTGATATCAGGATAGACGCATTTTATTGCAGTGTAAAACTTGAGGTAATTTCCTAATTCATAAGAAAATTTGAGTTAGTTGAAACTCGAAAATTAAATGCAATCAAATTCTCCCTCTTCTAACATGTAAAGATTGAATAACCAAGCAAAAAGCATTAATTTGTAGGAAAATTCTTCTTACCTCGATAATTTTTCTTCCCACAATCCTGATTCCCAATGGCGACGTATCTCAAATCAAAGGGTTCTGGGTGTCCCATTGTAGCTCGAACAGAACCCCATGTAGAGGCAGCATCTCCTCTAGCAAACTCAATAGCATCAAGAATGTTCTACAGTAAAAACAATCAATATTCCAAGATGAGATTGTAGATTTCTTCAAGCATCACAAAGCTATTTGAGCATTGAATTACTCGCATGGCATGTCTGTTTAGTAAAGTTGACTTGGCAGTACTGCATAATATTAAAGAAAAAGCCGCACTTAAAATCATGCTTACTTGCACGAAAGGCAAAATGATGGAAGTATCGACTTGATCATTATGACTGATTCCTGAATATCATTAAAGTAGGGAAGACGAGTATATTACTGGAAAACAAGAAAAAGATAGTAATCGAAGTCAACGTGTTTATACCATTATTGAACACCCAAACTGGCAATGCGCCTAAATCCTCTGCAAGCTGTAGAAAGCAGAACAATAACATACATATGAATTGAGAAGAATACATCAGAAATTATTGAGAATTTTGTTATGCTGCATGGGGATCACACATTACTTGAAGATACTCAAAATAACCAAGTCCGTCGTCAGTCCAATATTGCCAAACATCACCGAAATGTCCAGGTCTCTCTTCCCATGGTCCAACTGTTTCTTTCCATCGAAATGCATTCACCAGCCATTCTCCTTCAACGAAAGAACCACCTGACAAAAAGCAAGATAAACAAGCTTTTCAGAATCTGTGTTTTGTTAATTTAAACATCATTGTGCACACATGTTATATACTACGTAAGACATTAAAAGTTACAAACTAATATTTTAAGTACCTGGGAACCTTATAAATCCTGGCTTCAAATCTGCAATCATGTCGAAAAGATCATTACGAAAACCATGTCCCTATGCCAAGAAATAAAATGAAGTTAACATCGAGTTACTTAATGAAATATACCTCACACTGTAAAATCAGAACTCAGAATGGGCTTAAAATTTAGAATATTTAGAAGTTAAAACCACCATAAAAAAATAATCAACTACCGAGATCAATCATAGTGTAAAGTATCATCTTTATTTTGAGGAGAAACTATTGAGTTTAAACACCTTGTGTGTGTCCAAAGGCATTGCTGATACTTGATCGATCCATATAACACCCTTTTTTGTCGTCGTTAGCTGCAATCTTGAATTATGATCTGTTCCTTTTGCTTCCAATATAACTTCCACCTTTGTCCAGTTTGAAACATCAGCTCCTCTGTAGAGGAAATTATGGATATAAGATATGAAATTCATAACATCAGAGGAGTAGAAATTATGAGCTATGCTCACATGATGTCGGCTGTGGCTAGTGTCTGCAGTCCATTTGAACCAATAAATGAAACAGATATATCGAGGGGATTCAACGAACGCACATAAAAGGTAACTTTATATTTCTTTCCTTGTTCAATATTCTGCAAGAACAAGATATAATTAAAAAAAAAAAAAAGAGGGATTATCAAGACTTACAATAAAACCTGAGTTTGGCTAAGCTTGAATAAAAAGAAAAAGTTCATTTCCAAACATTTGGATAACTATCTCCCTACTTCTAAGTAAAAGAAGATACTAATTATTTTTAAAGTAACTTTTACCTTATGGTCAAAAGAAGCAACTTAAATTTTCTAACTTAGATGCAAAAGGAAAACTTATTTATTTTCTTATTTACTTATTTGTGAGCTTCTTAAACTTAGGAAAACATTCTCTCTCAGTCAGAAAACACAATTTTAGAGTATTCAGCTATGCTATCCCTAAAACTTAATAGACAAATACGAACACTTAACACATCAGGTAGTGTGCTCTCGTAATATTATGAGGCGTAGAAAATCTCACACATGATATAGTCGTACTACAGTGTATTAAGTATGTATAGTGTATATTAATCAAATAAGTTATAAAATAAACACTTTTAGTTATGGCTATATCTTGGAGGCTGAAAAGGAAACTTTTGCACAATGTCAAGATATCAACACTGATCTGAATAAACCGCCATTGTGATTGATTCATGCTGATTCTCCTTACAAACTAAATGAATTCTGCCTGAATCTTGCACACGCCGAAGAAAAAAGACTTCCTTATATTTTGCTTTTTATCAAGTTCTTTCTTTTTTTTTTGCATAAATATAGAGATTCGTTATTTATATAAGACGACAATTTGGGCTTGTTGAAAATCAACACAAATCTGGGAAGTAGGGAAAAAAGTTTCTTACCATGCCCCAGAATCCAGGGTTATAAACACCAACTCCTCCGGCTGGACAGATATTGTCACCATCCTTATCACACAGCACCTCCATCCGAAGTGCGACTTCATTTCTGTCAAAGCACGAAGCACGCTCTGTCGATACAATTAACCATGATTCGTCCCCAAGGATGGACCAAGGACCAATATTTGATGGAGTGTTCTGGCCCCCGGCTTCAAAACCTGGAGATATCTTATTACTAGAAAACATCCAGAAATCTACAAGTACCATAATGTTTGTTGCTAACTAGGAACACATCATGCAGTCCCAGAAAGGAAGGGACCAGGGAAAATCTCATTACTCAAGTAGACACCGCTTATTTTCACTTAATAGAAGCACCAGATCCACTATAGCACTTCCATAAAAGCATAAATCTGAGTGAGGATATTCATCCCAATTTTTTTTTAAAGATCCACGAGAAATAGATTAAAATTCGAGTAGTTCAAAATCCCCTAATTTCTAATGGATGAATGGATGTTTCCTTTCAAAGTTGCTGCTTTCTGAATACTTCCAACAAAATGTAAACTGACCTCTGTTATTGACAAGCTCTGCCCACAGCCCCCCAGCGCCAGAATGATTAATCTCCTGAATAACATATTGCCAATTGTATTATGACATTAGGGTAAATAGAAGTTCCATATGCAAGAAAAATAAAGTAAAGATGTTAAACATTCAAAGGAAATAGTAACACTAGCTGGAATTATAATAGCACAAAATGACATATTTTGAAGAACCGAATATAATTTCATCCAAGAGTGAAAACTCACCTCGAATGAAATTCCAAACATTGTCTGTGGTATCTTTGTTGCTGAAATTTGAGAAGCATTTACAAATAACCATGCTGTCTGGTTTTCACCAATCTCAGTTGCACAGCATTGAAAGGAAGCATACAATCCAATGAAAAAGAAAAGCAGAAATCCATAAATCCAATGATTTGCATCCATCTCTTCCAATATTCGACTCTCAGTAGCCTATTTAAGCCAAAATTAAAAAGTCCTATTGTCATCACTTATAAGAAACAAGAAAGTGGCAACAGAAAATGAGCAAATTCAGTTATCTTTTGATCACTTGAACAATAGAAAAGTAGTAAAGGTTAAACAGAATCACAACTTGTCAACTGCTAATGGACAAAGAATAGAAAAGCATCTGCCCCAAATTATAACATCAACGAGTCTTGTTAAATTTACAGGAGAATTAAGAAACGGGATCATCAATCAAGTCATAAAAGAGAGAAAAAGATTAGACTTCTGAGTTTGGATAGACAAGAAGTACCTATTTATTGCGTCATGAATTTAGTCAATACCCACTAACATTCAAGATTGATAATCAGCAGCCAGAAATGAAGGGCAGTATTTAACTGGTATTTTGCAGTCTTTTTCTGAATCTGAGAGTGCAAGGGTGGTCTAATTATCTTTGCTTCAACGTAAGAAGTCTCATCCATTTAAGCAGGACAAGTTTTTGGAATTCTTTCTTGAAAGTTTCATTGTTGACTCCATTCCTTGTAATCAATCATTGCTGCTCTGCTAAGCACTATTTTCAAACTTGACCAATTATTGCAATATATAAGTACTATAATTCTCATTTATCCAAAGATATCTATAAAATATTATGTATAACCTGAATAATGGACAAAATCATACCAAGTATTTATTATCGAGGGAGATCAGTCAGTGGTCAGGGCGGCTGCTCAGATTTAGTTTCTTGTTGGGATATTTGTTATTTGGGCCCTCCTAGACAGGCATCCCGCCTATAGGGAGTGCTACATCGTCCCTTGTATGAACAAGGCCTAGCTTTACTCTTGTTATTATCGTAAGGTTTATTTCACTTCTATTGTCAATATATATATTTTTTTCTAAATTAATCACATTAACACTCTACATGCATTACATCCATTATTTCATTATTTTATCATCCAAAATGAGATGAAAATATTAAAATTTGGAGTTTTATTGAGAAAAAAATGATTTTTTGAATTGTGATTTTTTGAAAAATGTGTGGTTAAAAAGTAAGAAAAACTTTTGGATTTAACCGCAATATATTTTATTGTATGAATGTGTGGTTAGTTAACATGAGAATTAAATGGTTTTGTTTCAAATTGAGACAGACAAAGGCTAATTGTGCTTTTGCAAAAGGTTTTCCCAATATAACCAAAATAAATAAAATTAAAGAATACACATTCACTCAAATATATGAGAAAAATCATCAGGTGAATCTTAATAATTGAGGGTAGAAGAAGTGCTTAAACAGTTTAGTGAATAATTTGGAACAAAAGAAATTCAATGGCCAAAGTGAAACAAGTCTGCGAATAACTGTGTTTTTAATCATATTTTTAAATGTTTTCGAGATAACAATTTCTTGTCTCCTAAGCATATTATGGAAATTTTATAATTAGTTTGGAAGATTTATCTCTTCAAATAGACGACAAGAATTAGTTAATGCATTGTATCCAAAAACTTGTAAAATATTTCTCAGAAACTAACAAATGCACTGATTTCCAAAAGTCATATGAGTAATGTTATTCATCCCCAGTGGGGTTACAAATACAGTCTAGATAACTCTAAGTGATAGGTTAAAAGATATGTGAAATTAAATGATTTATTTAATTTTGTCTATCATTTAATGCCACGTTAACGTCACATAGACTGTGTTTGTAACCCAGTGGGGATGAATAGCATTACTCTATTCATAAATATCATACCCAAGAAACATTTGAAAGGGAGAGATATTTATATGACAAAGCCATATCTCATTCTTCATTTATGATTCAATTTCCATTGGTTCTTGTTTATGATTAGTACAAAGGAACTATCTCTGTTTTCACAGATATTGGACTTCTAACAGAATGCTTGCCATCGGTCCATGTCAAGCTTCCAAATGTGTACCCAAGATTGTACTTCTTCGTCGACTTGATAGTCACTTGGAAGGTGATCTTCTTAATTCCATAATCGAATGACAAGATTTTAGGCTTAACTGATACCTTTGTACCTAACGGAGTTTTGATCACGGCTTTATATACAGACTTCACTGGTAGTCCAACATTTGTGACAGTTCTTTTCACAGTAATGGAATCTCTGAGATTTGGGATAGTAATGGAAGGTAGGTTCAAATCTAAAATGGACATTGTTGGTTTGGGGCACATTCGGCGTATCCCTGTAACATTCTGAATTTCTGGATCGTCCGCAGTAGCATTGTATATAAGACCATTGCTGTAGCCAAGAGAACACAGGTAGTGTATGTAGTCATTTCTGCCCATATCATAAACCAATCCCGGGTGTGCAGCACCATTTGGATTTGCAATACCACCCCCGTAGTCAAAAGCATCTGCCAGCTTTCTTGGGTTACTCTCAGCAAAGATGGGATAATCATATGTATCTGAGTTCCATGCTGCCAAAGCAATCCACCATTTATCAAACATCAAAGTTCTTTCTTCATTTGTGTTCTAATTTTAGATATACGATCGCCCTTATAATACCTGATGTTATGAGTGCTGATTTGATTGCTGCAGGAGACCAATCAGGATGCACTGATCTCAGAAGAGCCACTATGCCTGTAACATGAGGTGTTGCCATTGATGTTCCACTGTTAAGACTATATCCACCGTCCGTCATAAAATCTGAGTGTGCATAAACTGCTAGAATTGATGTTCCTGGTGCTGCTATATCAGGCTGTATCAAGTGCGCGGAAAAAAAAATGCTAATTTAGGAAGAAGTGTAAATTCTCGGTCTAAAGTTTGTACTTGAGTAGCAACATTGCTAAGAATGGATAAATGCAACTATTCTTTTCAATTTTTTTTTTCATAGTAAATAATACTCGAAAACAATACCTTGAGTACTGATGGAACATAAGAGTTGGGCCCTCTTGAAGAATAAGCAGCAACCTTAGCAGGCACTGGCTTGCCCAAAAGAATTTTTGTTGAGCTCAACTTGACCATAGGATTAGCATCACTGTTTATCAAAATTCATTAAACAAAATCAGATTATAGAATCAATTGAGTACCCCATTTCTTCTTTCTTTCTTTATCGTCTTCTTCCCCGGAGGAGATCAAGTTTGAAGGGTTGCTAATAATCACATTTACCTTGTCAAACAATAATTCATAATATCGGTTCCAGTTTCGTAGTCTACTTGAATGACAGGCAGTCCAACTAACGAGTAATTGCTTGTATAGAAAGGGAATATTGTGACGTCATCAGGGGGCACTGCCACAATCATCGCAGTTGCGCCTGAAGCATTTGCGGCCATTGCATAGGCAGCTATATTTGATTTGCCGTCTTTTATAAGATAACATAACACTACTTTTCCCGCAACTTCACTGGGTAGAAACCGAAAGTTTTCGTTGGGAACACTGTTCAGTTAAGCAAAACATCATTCCCTGATTGACAACAGCATATCTATTTTTATAAGAAGGTCATTCAGCTTAAATGTAAGTATCAAAAATAAATTTACCTGTTGAATTCCCCTCCAAAAATTAAATCTTTGAAACCAATACCATCTTGTGTCATTAGACTTTGTCCCTGCAATCATAAACCAGAAAGAAATGGAAACATTTCCTCCTCAAAATCAAAATTCAGATGTCACAATAACTTCACAAAAATCTACCGAAAATGTTTTGTTGTTTCCAAGTGTGATTATTGTTTGAAATGCTCTGTCCATGTTGCTAGCAGCAACAGTTAGCATCCATGGCGAGACATTAGTCACTGTGGCCCCCACTGGTCCGTCATTCCCAGCTGCACATACAACAGGGATTCCATCAGACACCGCATGAAAAGAGGCCATGGCTAAATTGCTGCCCATATCAACTTCTGCAATAAAAGGCATTGTTGGCCCAAATGACAAGGATAAAATATCAACTCCATCATGACTGGCATCTTCAAATGCTTGCAGCACATCAGCATCATTACATGTTTGCGTTTCTAATGTTGGTTCATACCTGTTGAAGACACAATTTAAATGAACACAGGTGAATTTTGTTAACGGTTTAAACTTTCAGACGAGATAGTTAACAATACCAGCATGCCTTGTATATTGCTAAACGTGCACGTGGAGCGCCACCTCTGAATGTGCCGAAATTGTGGCCGAAGTAGGAGGCGTTGGCCACGAAAGACCCAGCTGCTGTGCTGGCTATATGGCTGCCATGGCCGACAGCATCTAAAGGAGACGGATTATCAGAATAGGTGAAGTAATCTGTAATGTTTCCTTGAAATTCTTCTATGAATCCATCTTTGTAGAATCGAGCGCCAATGACTTTGTTATTACACTGTATTGAGGCATCGAACATGTCTACAGATTTGCACTCGCCTTTCCAACGAGTAGGAATCGGGCCTAAGCCTTCATCCTCGAATGCCGAATTTGGCAAGATACCTGCACAAAATTTTCAATACATATCCATGATTAGTGGTTCTAAAGTAGAACATCCAGGCCAACGCACATAACGGTTAAGTAAAACAAAACCTGTATCTATAACACCAATGATGATATCATCTCCCATATTGGATTCATGAAGAAGATTATCAGGTACACGAGCAGAAAGACCCAAGAAATCCCAGCTCCGAGTATTCAGAACCTTGTGATGTCTATTTCGAATTACGTGAACCACTTCAGGAAATTCTGAATCACATATATTAGACACACAAAAATTATCATTAATTAGAGAGGAATTATTTGGTTAACAAGATTGTAAAAGTACCAGCAATTTTCTTGGCCTGAGATTCGGTAAGCTTGGCTGCAAATCCTGAGAAGCTATGCCTGTAGCTGTATACCATTTGCATCTTAGCTTCATCTTTGCTGCATCAAGTTTCAAAATTTCAGAATTTTTCCATCAGCCTCAAAATTGTTGAACCACCTCGTCTAAAAAGTTTACCTGCTCCCAATCACATTAGCCAGCATATCATGATGTGAGTCTGTGATTCTCTCGTGATCATGGTGTGGCTTATCGCCAAGATAAACAATGTAAAGCTATTGATCAGAAAATGAACATAGGATTACGTTAATTTTTTCAAAATAATACAGATTAATTTGTGGGTTCATTCCTATGGTTAAAGATTATGCACCTTGCTCTCTGTGTCATCTGCTTTTGTGATTAATAGAGGCTGCCTATTCAGAACCCCAAAAAGAAAAAGCAGGAAAAAATATTGCACTTTTTTATTCATGTCGTCTTCCTGAGATTAATGTCAACAAGACGACGACATAAAGTAGAGAGAGAGAGAACTTGTAAGAAGGAAACTAAGGCATCCTCAATCTCCGCGGGAATGAACGAATGAAGTTTTTTGCTGTCTTTATCGTCCAAAACAACACAAATCTCGGACCACATTCAATTGTTCCATAAAATTTCCTCCTATGACACCCATGTCTTCAACTTATCATTTGTGGTACTCGTGTTTCCAACCTTTCAAAACCGTGACACCCATGTCACCTACAAATAGACAACGTTATTTGACAGTTAAATAGTCATGCAACGCTCTGGGAATGGGTCGAAGCAATGAGATATGTTTCGTGAACATTGAGGAATTTTGCTCAATTTGAATTTGTACATGAACGTTATCATTACTGTTTAGATTGTTTTTTGTAATGAATAAAAAAAATTTGAGAATTTTTACCCTTTTTGAGTCTGTTTCGCGCGGTTTTTGGGTCTCTAACAATTAAAAAGGGAAATCAGACCATTGTGTAAGGAACAAACCTCTTGAGACAAAGTCTAAAAAATGGGTGTTTTTATTGGCGAAAATTTACAATCGAAAATGAACAGAATGCCTCCAAGGGGCGCAAGCA
>CAIGRH010076263.1:0-13413 GCA_903798295.1 Fraxinus nigra
CCCAACCCGATCGGGTTGGGTTGGGTCGGGCGGGTTGAACGGGTTGGGCGGGTTTTTGCCCACCCCTAGTGGCAGCACCTGTCTAAATGCTTTTTTTTTTTTTTTTTACTGTCAAGTGAAAAAATAACATGTATCCTCCTATTTAAAATTCTGTCACTGGACGTGTGTTCATGTGACATTAGGGCTGAACAAAACTCTCAAACCGAACCAGACATAATTGAACTGAACTGAACCGAACGATTCTTCATAAGTTAAATACATGAACATGTATTTGAATCGAGAACCGATGGGTTTGGTTAGGTTCTTGGTTCTAGATCAAGAATCGAATCTAAATAATTTTTTTTTATTTTTTATATTGAATTAATTAAATTGTTTTAACTTTTTCTAAACAAATTAACTAATTTAGTGATTAATTCTCCAACTCCCAAGCCAAATTCATGCCTAGCTAGCCTATCCTAACCCAATTTCTAAATTCAATTTTTTGTTTTAATTTTTTTGGTCAAATTATTAATTTCATTATTAGCCCAAAATCTATGCATTTTTAATTTTTCATCATCCCCTTTCCAACTTCACACTTTTATTCGGTAAGCAAATGTCCATTAACTTCAAATCATTTGGTAAATTAAAACCTACGTCTACATGCTCAAATCGAACGCGTTGACTACCGAGTCTGACTTTTCCTCCCCAACTGCCCATCGAAGCTACAAATAAACATGTCATTAATTGTATTTTACGTAGTGTTGTTATAAATGTTAAAAAAATTAATTATGGTATGGAACCGATTTCGAACGGTTCCTTAATTATATTTAAATCCGACAATTCTATCCATAATTATATTTAAACCCGACAATTCTATTTATTAAATACCCAATAATTTTGGTTCCATTCGATCCTCGCTGACCATTTCTAGCCATATGTCACACGATTCAAAAGTAAACGACAAACTGATAATTCATACTTTTCAGCGCATAAAGCGCTAATATTCTCTTGGAAATGCGAGTTTAGTTCGAAATTAGACCCGGAACAACCTCAACAATTTGCTGTTCCTAAAGATTCGTTAAAAACAATCTATAAGCCCAACATTCAGGTTAGTTTCATCTGTGCAGCCATGGCTGCCAATTTCTGGACTTCTTCTCACTGGTAAGTTCCAACCAAAGACCCTTTTTTTTATTTGCCCCCTTCTTCGATTTAAATGATTTCCCCCCTTTGTTTCACTGCATCTTTAGCGAATTTGTTTAGTTACAGGCCAAAAAATTGATCGGACTAAATTCTATTCTCATATACTGTGGAATTCTTTCCTGTTGATAAAATACAAATGATTTTATTTGTTTGATATTTTTGTGTTTGTGAAAATTTAGTAAACAGCTTCTGGACCCTGAAGAAGTGGATGTGGTGCATTCACTGGACAAGGAGAGGGGCTTCAATCTTGAAGATTTCAAGCTCATCAAGCTACATATGTCGAATTGTAATTTTTCTATCCCTTTATGATATTTAAGGGTCAATTTTACACTATCTCTCTTGGGTTTTTCGTTTTCTGAGTTAACATGAATCTTTAAAGAACTTCACATTGGTAGTGAATCTTGGATGCCCTTTTCGGAATTTGTTTATATGTTTTTTTGCATGTTATGTTTCATTTTATAAAATTCAATCGTATTTTAGAGTAGTTAAGTTTTGTAGGATTCTATTTATTAAGCATTTTCCTGCATCCAAATACATCATCATCTGTAACTTAATTACCTTATTTTAAAAAGTCAGATGTTTATGGATTTCAAGTGGTCTTTTTGATGATCATCTTGGTTTGATGTGTTAATGTTAATGATATATATATATATATGGCATAGGACGAGACACCTATACCTTTAATTTCATTGTTTTTGCTATTCTCTCTGTCCTTTGCACGAATTGACTATTGCATTTTATGTTCTTTGTCAGATATTGCAAAATTGGCTCAATATGTGAAAGTGAGGCAAAGGTTTGATTTATTCTCATGTTTACAACTTTTTTCTTTTTTTCCATAAAGTCTAGTTACGTGACAGCTAGTAACCTTTATGGCCAACATGACAATATTTTTTTGGACTCTTCATGTGCTTAAAGAAATAGAAGAAATATTGACTTATGAAATCATCGAAGTGGATAATGACAAATTCCCTAAAATTGGGAACGCAACGTTTCGGCTTAGCATAGTATTTATTTGCAAGTAATAGTCCAAGGAAGGTTTTCTAGCACAATGAATATTATGGGATTAAATTTCTGTTCTTGATACAAGCTAATATTAATACTAGATAATGCAATGAAGTAAGAGATTATCTTACGTTCTCATTTCAATTGGACATTGCAATTTGATTCAAATTAAGAGGTCCTTCGTTATTTCAAGTGTGGAAAGATTATAACTTTGAAAAATATTTTTTTTACTTAATATAGAGGTGTATGTTTGCAGTATAGTGAAGGTGGCATAAATGCATTAAGTTATATAGGTCTTTAGGGCATCATTGTTGTATTATTTTGGGTTCTTAGTTTTCTTTTAGTTTCTTCAGACGAGCTACTTACACTAGCGTGCCTCTAGATTTTTATAAGTAAAAGTTGATTGTAGTTGAAGAACTACTTGCTACAAATTTTACTGTTGATATTGCACATTCCCGGGCTGGTAGCTTGCGAAATTAGAATCCCAAATATAAATCTAAGAATTCAATATCCCATAAAGGAAGTTAAGGGATAAATCTCACATTGAATAAAAATAAAATGAAAGTTAAGGGATAAATCTTAATAAGGTTAACCTTTTAAGATGAATCTTCAAATTTTAGCCCATGTTTATCTACCATTTTATCAAACATTGTTTTCTACAGTAAACAATTTCTACCACACATTCACCCAAATAAAATATTCTACACACAAACCAATAAAATTATTTTAAATTTCAATCACACATTCTCCAAAAATACTATTCATTACATCATTTTTCTCCCAATAATGGGAGACAAACACACCCTTAATATGGCATCAGGGCGCATTAAGCTCTAAGGAACAATTCGATCCTATTAAGACTCAAAAAATGAGCACCCGAATTTCAAGATTGGTTTGTTCAAACGTGCTACTATGTTAGGGGCATGTCAAGGGATAAATTTCACATCAAATAAAAATGAAAATATAGAACAACATATAAGGGTCCGGGCAACTCCTCTTGATAAGATTAACTTTTTAAGATGAATCTAGGTTGTAGGGACAAGAACACTACATAGACATGTCGACATGTGATTTTTGAAAAATAGGACACGGCATGTTGGGGACACGCCGATTAAAATAAAAATATGTAAAACAAAATAAGGTTAATGTGAAACCAGACCTTTCAAATTTGGTTTTGATTCGAGTATTTTTAATATATGTTCAATAGAGAAAAATTTAATAATGTATGCTACTGCCTTTTTTCAAGCAACAACCACCGATTTATTTTCAAGTCAGACCATTTTTGTTTTTTAATTAATACCGCTTCTTGTCTAAGAGCCTTTTTGTCTTTTCATGGTAATTGTAGGGACGGGCTTTCCTTTTCACACCTCGTAAAAAGAAGATGCTTCCAGCTCATAGACATAGGTTTTGCAAATTAATCCATTGTAGTGATCGACTATGCTTTCTTTCACAAACCAATCAGCCTTCTTTTCCTTCATCGATTGAGATATGAAGTTAGCTCTATTTTTCTTTCTGAGACAACTTTCTCATCGTACCTTTTGTTTCAGATGAGATTTGAAGCACTGACATGTGTTGTAGCATGTCCGACGAGTGTTGGTGTCCGAAACGTCAGACACCACATGCCGGCTCCAGCAACGTGTCAGTGCAACGTAGGTTACGATGCTCTTACTGTCACTTCTCAGTCCAGCTCTCTTACCTTTGCTAACTTAATTTACAAATGGCTCCCTTGGCCTATTTATACCCACCTCCTTGGAATGGGTGATAGAGATCCACTTGATCGTACAGTACACTTTCTTTCCATTCCCTGCCTTCGGCACCTTCGCCTAGTATTGCGACGCTTTGCCTTCAGTCTGTGGTTGCAGCTATCTTACCACTCTTCCTAGGACCCCTCGCCTCGCTCATTGTTGAGTAAAAGTTTTGGCTGCTCTTGTATGATTTTGATCGTGTCATGGCTGGAGCATGACATTGTGCTCTCACTCTTGCACTTCTCTTGATCACGTTACCACTCTCACTCTTGGTATCCAAGGTTTTGTCTAATGCTTGATCTCCATTGTTCTACTACTGATCTTTATCCCCTGCATTTGGAAGCAATCATAAATAATTAAATAATAGAGATCTCACAAAAATCAGATAAGTAGGATGGAGAAATTGAGACCACGATTTGGTTGTGCTTTCACTTCATCAGAGGTGAAAGAACTGCACATTTAAGTTCTGTATTTGATATATTACTGATGGATGGCTTGCTTCAAATAATTCTGTCTAAATCTGTTGTGATATGTATGCGTGACATGCTAGAGTTCATGTATATTCAAAATGGTGGTATACACTGCAGTTCACTTGAGTTGGTTTTGTAGCTAAATGTTATTTCTACAATGTCAGGAAATACATGTGAAATGTTTCCTGATTTGTTATAATTAATTTGTGATTAATGATATTTCTGAAGTACTGACACCAATTAGTAGGATGAGTTGTGCATAATAAACATTTCTTTCTCCACTTCCATAATCGTTTTGACAATCCCTTTATGTTGATTAATTTCCAGGGTTGTTGCTACTGCCATTACCTACATGAGACGTGTTTATGTGAGGTGTGTTATCACTGAGCTTTAATGATCATACAAACTGCAGTATTAATGATCTATAGTTTTGCTTTATATTCCTTTACATTTTCTTAGCATGTTTTTTATGCAAATATTGTGTCAATGAAGGAATTTTTTGGTGGTGTTTCATAAATTGGATATTTATTCAAGTCGAATTTCACTAGAACCGTGTTTTCAAGGAGGCATTAGTATCCTTCTTCAAGGGTCAAATGGTGATTACATATTTGGTTAATGCACAACAGATAAATTTCTTCGAAAAGTTTGAAACTGCTGAATTTTCCTTCTCACTTTTGTATTGTCAATATTAATATATGAAAGTTACTCTTCCATATTTAGTTTTGTTGTCAGTGTCAAACTTTGAAAGTGATCTTGCTCTGTATATGGAACTTTTGTCATTACATATCTTCTAAAGCCTGCACCTCTGAGCATTATCTATTATCTCATTTTTAGAAGAAGTATGACCGAATATGATCCTCGTCTGGTTGCTCCGACTTGCTTGTACTTAGCATCAAAAGCAGAAGAATGCACAGTGCAGGCTCGACTACTTGTATTTTACATCAAGAAACTATGTAATTGCTCATATCTTTATCCTCTATAAACCATCTGCTGTGAATTTCTCACTTCTGATATGTTATTCGGGCTCCATGATAAGTGGCTAGAGGCTAGAGCTGCCATTTTACTTTTGCAGATTCCGATGAGAAGTATAGGTTTGAAATAAAGGAGATACTTGAAATGGAAATGAAAATTTTGGAAGCCCTCAACTATTATTTAGTTGTTTTCCATCCTTACCGTGCACTTTCTCCGTAAGTATATCTTCAATTGTGAATTGTTTAATATAATGCCAAGCAGAAATAGGATCATTACATATTCTCACTGTTTTTAACAAAAAATGAAATATGCCTTGACACATGTATATCTATACATATGACAAACCCATTTTCAACAAAATTTTAACCTTCTTTGACAATTCAATTCTTATGAGTTGTTTTCAATAAGAATATGTGCATTCGCTTACTTCTACTGTAACAATGATATATTTTGGTTGTGCTGTAACCTTTATTTTGAGCTACTTTTAGATGGTCTTTATGAGATACATCACATTCAATTACCCTTTAAAAAAAATTTGCTTCTTAATTTTTCTAACAGCAACTCCAAATTATTAGGTTACTTCAGGATGCTGGGATGAACGATGCAACACAATTAACTTGGTAACAAACTCATCCCAAGTCTGCTTCCCATCTTAGACACGGATAACTAGCTGATGAGAGTCTTATGTTCCCTTGATATGCAAATGTACAAGTATAAATAATCATAGAAGGTTTCGACTTTTGTTCCTTTTTACTACTTATTGCTTGGAAAGCCACTAGATACTTCCTCTTCATGAACCAAATCCAGCTTTGATGACAACTAATTCACTTGAGGATTCGAGCATGTTTGTCTAATCTTAAAAACTTCACTTTGTAAGCAAAACTTTCAAGTATACGAGTTTTGGAAAAAATAACTTTTTCATCTGTCAAAGTTAGCATGTCTCAAAATGTAAGCAAGCAACTTTTACTAGCTTAGTCAAACATGCTCTTAACATGAAATAATGATCCATCAGAGGAATGAGCAATTTCTATTTTCATACTCTGGTATTTTCATCCTTATAGGGGACTTGTCAATGACACTTACAAGATGGATTTGATTCTTATACATCCTCCTCACTTGATTGCATTGGCGTGCTTATACATTGCTAGCGTGCAAAAGGATAAAGAAAATACAGCCTGGTTTGAAGAGCTTCGAGTTGATATGAATGTTGTAAGTCATCTAAACCGAGTCTTTCAAGGCCTCAAGCACTAGATCTTCAAATGCTTAAATTTTTCACGAACCATATTTTCTTGGATTACTTTTGGAAATTCACATATCATCAGTTTGTGGAATCGATTTATACAAACTCTAATTGCAAATGAATGGTTGCAACAAAATCTTCACGGCACGTGCTAAGTTTTCCTGGACTTGTGGAGCCTGCTTTATTTTGTCTATCTATTTAACCCGCATTATTATTTTACAGGTAAAGAACATTGCAATGGAGATATTGGATTTCTACGACAGCCACAAACTGATTACAGAAGACAGGGTTAACGCAGCCATGAGCAAGCTACCAAAATAATGGGTGTATATATTGGATTTCTATGGGATGTTTGATAGGCAGAATAGACAATACTAGATAATATTGGAAAACGAAGTTAGGATAGGGACGGAAATAAATGTACAGAATTTGTAGATTTCTTTATTTAAGAGTGCTTAGTCGTGTTTTAAAATATTTATTTCAATGTCTACTTGATGTAGAAGCTAATGATCGAAGAATTTGAACTTTCTATGCTTGTCATGCACCGAATTCTAATATTATTCCTTTAGGCCAAGTATAGTATCAATAATTGACACTCGAGCAATTTGAACAAGAATAATGCTAAGTGTACATCCTTTGGTTTACATCTTTGTGTACACTTCATTGAAATTCAAAAAGTGTTGGATGGAAAAATGTATTTTTTTTCCTTCAAAACTGTCCAATCGTGTGTCGTCACGTAGCACAATATAAAAAATGATGTACATGTAACATGATTGTTTGAACAATTTGTACGATCGTTATACTTCAACAACGAAGTTCTATTCTTTAACTTAACTACCGTTTGAACCACATTATAATTTTCATTCTAATTCTTCTATCCATTTTCAATCGCATTTTTCAATAAAATAATATTTTCCATCACATCAATAATTTTTTTTTTCAACCACATATTGACCATCACATCACCAAATAAAAATGCATTCTTTCCATTTTAATGTGTATCGGACTTACTAGAGTATTTTAAGGACTGGAATACAGTGTTCGTCAATGTAAAATTAATAACTGGAATTGATGCGAGCTAAACAAAATTATAGCGAAAAATGAACAAAATATTTCAGCAAATTGGAATATTTGAGTAATTTCTATATGCCATCATGCCATTAAGAGAATTACAGTGCAAGTATAGAAACACAACTCAAAGGAGAAAAAACCTATATCTGCTGAAATCGCATTTCATGTCTTGTGCATATGTGTTTAGTACCCACTACTAGATAGGATTAAACGCCACAATGAACAAGATTTATAAATTCTTTTTTCTTAATTACAAATACAATTCTCAATTCTTAAGTACGAAAAGGGGAGGGGAGGGGAGGTCCATTTCAACATAGTCAAACCATTACCCTAACAAAAAAAAAAGAGGAGAGATTCCTGCTAGAATAGAAGCATTGGCACAAGCCAATATGATGATTTCTGGGAGTTACAGGGCATATTCAATTGCTAAGGAATTTGTTTGCGGCCAGCTCATTGTCTGTACAAAACATGCACATGCAGTGTTTTGGCGAATTTTCTCCATCTAATTCTTCCCCTTTTTCTTAGCCTGCTTCTTAGCTGCATGGCAAAAATAGGAAACTGTAAGTTCTATGTTCTATCACGGAGGTAAAAAAAAANTCCATTTCAACATAGTCAAACCATTACCCTAACAAAAAAAAAAGAGGAGAGATTCCTGCTAGAATAGAAGCATTGGCACAAGCCAATATGATGATTTCTGGGAGTTACAGGGCATATTCAATTGCTAAGGAATTTGTTTGCGGCCAGCTCATTGTCTGTACAAAACATGCACATGCAGTGTTTTGGCGAATTTTCTCCATCTAATTCTTCCCCTTTTTCTTAGCCTGCTTCTTAGCTGCATGGCAAAAATAGGAAACTGTAAGTTCTATGTTCTATCACGGAGGTAAAAAAAAAGGTAAGGGGAGTAAAAATTGGAAGACCTAGCCTCCTCTTGGCTTCAGATTTAGCAAAGAATTCCTTCCATTCGTCTGTTAGAACAAAGACCGGCTCCTCTTCCTCTTCTGGCTCCAGTTTCTTGATCTCATCCCGTGTCATCCTTTTCTCAACCAGAACATAAAAACCAGTTTGAATAAATGCGTGAACAAAAAAAAAGAAGAAGAAGAAGAAGCAACTATATCTGGAGCTAAATTTATCCATTACGATGGTAACGCCTGATAGATGTAACTGGGCAAAAATTACAATGATTTTTACAGCAGAAATGCCATTAGACCCAGTAGCTAGTATGAATGCACTAGGGTGGAGTTTAGCCCACACCAGCAGGGGCAGATCTACGATTAGATTTTCAGGTGGACTAAAACTTAGAGCTGCGTTGAACATAGAATTTTATGGTGGATGGTTACTAGGTAGAAGTGGGTAGCATAAAAAAGTGTATTACATAACTGCAATGTTCAGAGATTCTCAATTTATGATGAAGATTGGTGTGTTCTGGTTATTGACTCAATATAGTGAACATCTCTCATTCTTAGGTCACGGAAACGAAGAGTTGGCAAATTGTGTGCTAATCATTTACAAAGAGTCAAGGACTGCTGAAATCCAAATAAATAGAATCCATGGTCTGCGTGATGGATTGTGGTTACATGCAGGATTCAATGAGAATCACTGAACAGTTTGGACATATCAATCAAATATTTGCAAATTTTGAAAAGTCATGTGCATCGCACTAGATGTCCAAGAACTCCTATTGTAGCCCTCCAACGTCTAATCTTTACAATTCTTGTTTCCTCCAACTGATAGGAACTCCAAAACCCAATGAAACACTTAAATTCAACATATTTTAAATCAAAACGAGATGAAATTTGAAGATTGTGAAATGGAAAGTTTTGCATAATCCTTACTCCAATAGCAATATTGGTCGCCATGGGGCTGTTTGTGACATGAAGGGATGAACTAAAGACTAGAATAGAGATAATAATCACTTGGCTTGATTGCTATCGACAGTGTCTTGATTTTCGCCTTAAAGCAAGCATCCAATCTTTGTAATCGTATCTCTACGTAGTATGTTGTAAACTCTTTCCAAGTAGAGTTTAACTCGTCTCCTCCAAATATAATTCTTCGTCCAAAGGACACTACTCTTAGAACACAACTCTTCTTTATTGTGCACGACAGAATCATCAATTCAAGTCTTCATACAAAAACTTGAGAAAATACATATATAAATTGTTCCCATCCTTTTCTTCTGTTTTGGAATTTGAATTGTAAAAAATACTCAGATTTCCATGGAAAGATCCCTATAAATCCTAGACAAGAATTTCTACAACAATAACCACGGACCTAATTTATAGCAGCAAGATGTGATTTAAGAATAAATATTAGCATATAACTGATAGCCTTTTGCAATCAATACAAACTCGAAATTCTTAATCATAAAATTGAGAAAATACACAATTTATATCGTATTTGAAGCAACAATAAAGAATTGATTTTAAGTGGAGCACTTACAGGGAGCTATTGTCCGTTTCGTTGCACTCAGAACCCTGAAGAGTCCAATGGGTTTGGGATTGAACAAAAGCAAATGGTTCCGTGTTCTGAGGGGAGGAGCGACTGGTGAAAAAAGGGCATGATTGTGAGTGATTCTTTTGCCGTAAAAGATAACTGT
This sequence comes from Fraxinus nigra, assembly GCA_903798295.1. Taxonomy (NCBI): domain Eukaryota; kingdom Viridiplantae; phylum Streptophyta; class Magnoliopsida; order Lamiales; family Oleaceae; genus Fraxinus; species Fraxinus nigra. The sequence goes on from CAIGRH010076263.1 coordinate 10,273, forward strand.
GGTGTGGGCAATGAGGAGATATATAAGAGAATTGATGGTGGTGGTGGTGGTGGTGGTGAGGAGGAGGAGGGGGTGGTAGTGGCGGTAGCGACGGTGAAGATATGGAGAGTACAGTGTTCCTAGTTGTCGTGAGGTGGTGGTGGTTCTGGCGCGTCGGAGGTGGTGGTGCTGCAGGAGGTCGCAAGTGTTGGTGATGGTCACCAATTATTTGGTCAACTATGACCATTAAATTGGTTAATTTGTGACCAATAAACAATACGTAACTAATGAAAAAATAATTTGTAACCATAAAATTATGTGACCTAAAAAATTATTAATTTGTAATCGATAATTTAATAATTTGTGACTGACTAATAAGTTGTGACTCATAATATTTGTGATTTTTGACATGTGACCTATTAAATTTTTGATTTGTGATCTATGAAAATTTTAATCTGTGATTGTAAAATAATTGTAACCTGTAAATTTTTTTATATGTGATCGAAAAATAATTTGTGGCCAATTAATTTGATAAAATGTGACCAATAAATAAGTTGTGACCCAAAGATAATAAACGAAAATTCATATTCAAAGCAATTCTATTCAAAATACATCAATCATCTGTCTTTATTTTCCCTCTCCTTCTAATATGTGCAACTTGTCTATATTTTAACAACAACGATGCAATTTTAAGCCTCATTTTGGTAGCATCAAATGACAATGATATGTTTGTGAGATCGTTGTGGAACAAATACTGTGCGTACTTGATGATATTTGTTATAGTGTTGCTTGTAATTTTCCTTGGAACTGAGAACGTTCATAGATATTTGATATTTTCGGTTTTGCATAAATTATTGTCAAATATATGAACATGACCTTGATCACAAACAGAAAAATGTAATTGTGATATGTTCTTTTGTGACATTGACCTCTTCTACATAATAAATAATAAAATGTGGCCTATGTAATCACTTGTATTTTGGCATGCAGATTTATAATATCGTGTAATTATGACTTACATGTATCTTAATATAAATATATGGTCACAAAACTAAGCTTGAAGTCACAAACAAATAAAAAATAGATGATAGCGCTCCCTTATCACTGTTTTAACAAATTTAGCTTGCAATCAAATGGATATCACCTTCCATATACCAAACTCATTAAGCTTAGACCCAAACAAATTTAACATGAATTATTTCCAAAAAAAAAACAGCATGCCACAGTAAGAGATTATGTCAGAATTTATAGACGTTAAGTTACACTATACCCAAAAGGTGACAAATTACCAAAAGGGGTCACAAAAACCTATTCATGTCATACACATCATACCCATACACTATATTTGACATTGCATAGCATATACACAAATAAACATTAACTGCAGGAGCAAGATTACACAAGGTTTAAAATTTGTACAATTTATACTTATTATAAATAATAACTAAATATTAATATATAAAAAAATGCATCTAAAATTACAAAAAAAAAAGTAGCAGTAGGCAAGTTTTTTTTTTAGGCTCATGTGCCGGCCCGGCTCGAGCCGACGCCCCAAAATGGGGCTCGGCCCCACCTATTACTTTTCCTATCCCTATTAACACTGATTTCGATAAGAATATCTTTAAAATCTTGTTTTTGAAGTGTACAGTTTAAAGATAGGGTTTTGTTTAATTTTCCCATTTACTAAGTGTTGGTTGTTGGGTGTTTGTTTTGGGCATTGATTGTTGTTGGGCAGTGGACTGGCTTTAATTTTTTTGAACTAATTTGGGTTGTTATGTGATGGGCAGTGTATGTGGATTAGAGGTTAACATTTAGGTTGTGTAGGTATTGGGTTGTGGATTGGATAATGGATCTAGATATGGATCTGGTTTTGATTTTCGTGGATGAGTTTTGGAGCTTTGGGCTAGGGATTGTTCGGGTTTAATAATGAGATTGAAAGTGTGATAAACAGGAATTGCCCAGCAATGTAGGGAATTTTGGACTTGTTATTTTAAGTTGGGAAAAATTCACAACTCAGGCTTTATCTATCCCAAAATCAAAAATCAGGTCCCAAAGTTTAGAAATGCAAAAATCAGGTTTTCCAACAATTAATTAATTATATTTCACAATTATTATATTAAATTAAATATTTGACTATAATATAATATTACACCACCCCACCCTACCTCCACCACCCCCACTATTCCGACGACTACTCCGACGATCGACGATTGCTTCGACGATACTCCGGCGACTGCTCCGATTTCGAGATCACAGATATCTTATTAAATAGTTAAAAATTTAATTTCCAGTCATAGATTATTTTGATGTCACAAATGTAAAAATTTATAAGTCACCATTACTTCATTGATCACTTATCACAAAAATTACAGGTCACAGATTTTTAATTGGTCACAAGTTTAAAAAAAAATTATTTCACACTTGTTGGTCACATGTTATATTTTTAGTCACAGAGTAATGAATTTAAGGTCACAGGTCACAGATCGATATAGTTTAGTCACACACACTCAAACACTCGTCCCTCAATCCCAGTACTTCACCAATACTTAGTCACATGTCACAAATCAACCAAATAGTTGGTCACAAACGCTTTGTCCCATTCGCCGCACCCATCCCCCAATCTTAGTACACCAACAATACTTGGTCACAGGTCACAGAACAACCAAATAGTTGGTCACAGAGATTTCGTCTCATCTATCGCGGACCCTAACCTAAACCACCCACCAACAATAACACCACCAACCACCACCACATAAACCACCACCGTCGCTGTCTGAACAGCAGCACCATCGTCACCCAGTAACAACGCCACCACAACCACCGCCATAATAATACAAAACACCTAACCCATCGCCGCCCGCACCACCACCGCCGTCGACCCCGCCACAACACCACACAACCATCACCACAACAGTTCCACCACACGGACCACCAGTCCACACACGGAGAATTAAAAAAAAAAAAACCCAAAATCACCACCGCAATCCCAACCAAAAAAATCAGTCTACCGTACACAACACCGTATCGAAGACACATAGCACCTCCACCGCCCGCCACATATACACATCGACGTCGCCGCAGCTGTGAATCACAGCAACGTCGCTGTGCTGTTGTGATTCGACAGCCACAGTGCTGCCATTCATAGGGAGGAGGGGGAGTGGG
>CAIGRH010076301.1:0-13487 GCA_903798295.1 Fraxinus nigra
TTCAAGTTCTTTGAGATACCAATGAGTGAAGTTGAAATTAAAATATTGATATCGGTGCTTTGGTTATTTATAACTATCACTCGACTCGATTGGTCAAGAGTTGACCCAATTAGAAACATATGTTGGAGCTTCAGTCTTGTGAGTACGATTATGTCCATCTCTTAGCTCTAATAAATGTGTGTGACTTAATTGATCTACTATAATAGAGTCCAAACAAATTTGTTCAATCATGAAACTCTAATTGAGTATTATAAATATGTCCTTTGTGCATATTTCTTAAGTTTTGGGGTTAGCCACATTTTCACATTTCCCAAAAGAGAGGCATCTAAGGAGAACAAGGGTGAAGATTTAAAGGAGGAAGCACTTGGCTAGGTCATTAAAAGCTCCTTCAAAGTTATCATCATCACACTTATGTGTGAGGATTTAAAAAACATCTAATGATATTAAGGTGATTAAGATCCATTATTCACTTGAATTTGATTTTCAGAGGAAAATTAATTTCCTCTTATATTAGAGTCAATGGTTATTGAAAGACTTGAGTATGATTAAGTTTTTTAATCCTAGTATAAAATGCATTTTTAGCATGTGTGGTGTTAGTTTATTTGATCTGACATGTATATTGTTTTATGTGTATAAAGTAGATGTTTATATATAATCACTTCTAACTCTTGAATTTTTTGCTTCCCATTATTGTAATTTATTGCATTTGTTTTTTTATGTAGAAAAATTATAAGCCATAAGGCACTAGGATTTTAAGTATTCATTTTCCACATTTCTACAATTGTGTATCAATATGGTATTTGACTTGCTTCCCATTATTGTATTCTTTTTGATGATGCAACTATAATCAATATGGTATTTGACTTGCTTATTTGACCTTTGATTGCTTTCCTAAATATTATATTCCAAAAGTACAAAATCAAACTAAGATTTTTGTTTCTATTCTACAATATGGTTATAAGATATCTATAGAGCCAAATTTGTGGGAAAAAGTGTCCAAACAATCTATTAACAGAAAAAGAAAATAAAATAAAATAAAAATAATCAATGATTATCAATGTTTCTTAGCTATAGTGGGAGAAGAGTTCCTTCCATTACATGTGTGTAGTAAATACACTTCGCACTGATACTGAATTTAATTTCATATAAAATAGGAAATAAACTTATTATCTACAAAAATGTTTAAATTTTACACACTTTCTCACTTTGCATGAGGCTCACAGCCTTTAGAGAAGAACAATTGTTATTACAACAACAATAACGATATATTATTTAAGGTTAAAAAATATTTTTATAATGTAACAATAAAATGGAAAAAATTAAATTACATCATATTAAACCATATATTGCACCCAATTACCCTATAGAAGACAAGTTCACGTTAATTAATAACGAATTATAGATCGAGAAAAGAAATTCAATCCCACTCACAAATCAATGATCCGATCAACAATATATTGAAAAAATGTAATTGAATTTAAAGACAAAACTATACAATAATCAATCAAATATACAAAATCTATCAATCAATGCAATTTAAAAAAAAAACTGGGGTTAATAAACGATTAGATCAACAAAGATGTGTGTAACGATGCATAAATATATATCGAGGGGGTCTGAAGCAACCGCCTCTTGGACCCCCTAAGCCTGAAGCAACCGCCTCTTGGACCTCTCTTCAGGTCCGATTATGACTAAGATGGACTTTAGGTGGGCGTCCCTCCGAAGGAAAATGGAAGTCGCCAACCTAGGTCATTGGCATTCTTCGTCGCCCATTGACCTTGACCAAGCAAGTACATAATTTACTACCAAAATTATTGTTGTAACTTCGTTTTCTTATATGATTATCATAAAATTTCATCTTTGATATGATTGAAAATTAAATTGGAGATATGTAGAACCTCTTCAAACTAGACGAAATAGCTTTTAGGAAACGTTGAAAATTTTAACGATTGAAATTCTCTGGATCCATTATAGGGACTAATTCTACTAATTTAGAAGGATGAGCATAAAATTGCAACGAAAAAAAGGCTTGGTTCAGAATCACAACTTTGAGCAAAGATTAGGTCCTATATTTGCAATTTACCATTTCAACCACAAAGCAAACGGATTAGTTTCTCACCAATGAATATGATAAAAGTAATCTTAAAAAGAAATTTTCCACATCTCAATTATGAAAAATGGGCCCCCAACGTATGGTTTAACATTCTTTTAAATTGAAAATTAATTTATTTGTTTCACATAAAATGGAGTTAAACGATAATTATCGTCTAGCAAATTCTTTTCTTCATCCTTTTGCCTAGGGATGTCAACATGCACCAAGCCACCCAACGCAGACCTTTCCACGTCGGATCTGCGCGGGAGCCCTGCCAAAAAACTTTACATATCTAGATGTAGCACGTCATTACATAGAGCAAAAGAAAAATCAGAGGATTGGATACTGCTAAATCTACAACATATTTATGCTTTATAGTTTTCTAGAAACAGTTTCCAAAGAACTGTTGTACATGAATTCCAAACAAAAAACACAAAAGAAAAAAAAAATTCCATGAGAACAGAGGAAGTGGAACTAGTTATTCCATTAATGGAACTGGAACCATATGGAGAAAAGCTAATACTAGATTCATTGTTCATAGCCATACACAAATGTGAAAGCCACAAGCTAAAACATACAAGGTATAGTAGAAGACTGCTCAAACACTGCCCTTTATGGGTTCACTGGATGCAACTTTATCGCCCAATTCTTCAAAATAATCCTCTCGGGCATTATCAGCCAACATCAGGGCAACCAACCAGAAAAGGGCAGAATCAAGCGATAGAAAGGCACCTCCACCTAGAAGTCCTGTCTTAGCCGTAGGGCATTGAGTTTCGAGATTGTGGTGAACATTCCGAGCATGATGGAGCTGCTCTGTGATTGTAGGCCATAACAACATTGCTGCAGCTAATCCAGTCACGCCCCTTCAAAACATGAGCTTTAGAAAATGAAAACAAATAATAATGGAAATATCAAATGCATGAACAGCAGAAGGTGAGCTTACATGAGATAAAATTGGAGCATGTAAATGGTCGGCTAAGCTAAAAAAAGTAATAGTTACTTTAAGCAACTTTTTGTTTCAACCATGTTCGGATAACTCGCCTTTTCTTAATTCTAAGGAAAAGACTTATTTTGAAAGAAAATCTTACTTTGCTGTCAAAATAAGTAACTTGTACCCCACTTTCACCAATGAAACATTAACACTTGTAAGACAAGTAAATATGTTTACAAGTTAACTTTTTAAACTTGAACAATCAGGCTCTAAACCATTTTAGGATCATGTATTGATAATTCCATGGCCAATATTTGGCTTACTGATCTCAACATCGAACTGTCCCTCAATTTGTAATATGGAAGGTATCAATTTCCTTATTCTATATCCACCAATATAGCAATTTCACAATAGTGCTGTGGTAAACGATGATATATCTAAGCCCTGTTTGGGCCAGATTTTAAACTGATTTTAATCTAGGTCAAAGTCAAACAATCAATATCAACCACATCTTTCATGTGTCCCACGTCTTTTCAACCACACATTTCAAAAACTTCTATCACAATCCACTTAAAATCTGATTTTAATCTACACCAAACACCCTCCTAATAAGATCATTAACAGACCTAATAGTTATTTTTATTTATTATTTAGAAAACATGCTGATGGACCTAATCACAACACCGTTAAAGCAAAATACAAAGAAAAAGGACTACCAAAAAGGAAGATTGATAAAATCATCAAACGTTAAATATAATCAAAAAGTTTACTCACAAGGCAATATTGAAGAAGACGATGAAGCTAGTTTTTTGGAATAAAGCCGCCTGTGGAACTGACTTTCCTTTGTATGGGTAAAACAAAGATAAATAACCAAATGCAGTACAGAGAGCAAGGAATGCAACGGACAAGTAACCCAACACTACAGTGGGATCAGACGGATATTTGCAAATAACAACGCCCTTCCCAGTTATAGCATTTCCTGATGCAGGCTGCAAAATCCAAGCAGAGAAGAAGAAAAAGATGTTGCATTATAAAACAAATACATTACTATCTGAATGAGGTGGTTCAAAAGTTATTGCTTACATTACTCAAAGTATAATATTTTTAAAATTTGCATAGAATTCTAAGGAAAAAAACATTCTATGCATTGACATTTTGTTACTTACAACCAACACACTGAACAACATGCTTTATCACCCAAGCAGTCACATAGATCCAGACCAATGTAAAAGAGATTCTTTTAAAGGAAGATTTCCATCTTGTGTTTAGTTTATAGTTACAGAAACACTTGGAAGACATTTAAGAAAGAAAATGTGAAACATACAGGTTGCATTCTAGTATATTTCAAGATATGAGACACAAAAAACTCAAGTAGATTTAGAAATGAAAACGAGGTTGTTTATTAGTAGCAAACAAGTATGCAATTGTCTGAATGAGAAGGCTTCAAAAATTATATGAATCTCACTTACAACCTTCATGCGTATTTGGTTTTAACTTTAGCTAAGAATTCTATGAAAAGACACCGAAATCGACATTTTGTTCATTCCACCTTTATTGCTCAAGAGGATTGTCAAATATACCAGTCTCTTTGCTGCTAAATATAAAAAAGAAACTAATCAAAATTCACTAGTCAAATTCTAGTTCAACAAGTTAAGTTTATCATTTTCCCAAAATGTCACTATAGAATGGGAAACATTCATCATGGACCATTCTATATGCACAAAAATAAACAATTTTTCGTTCTTGCACGAGACCAAAGTTGGTCCTACTCGTTATTATAAATCTAATCTAATATAACAAAAGAAAATATACCAATCGAGCCAAAAAAAAGGAAAAATAAAAATAAAAAAAAATAGTGCAAAGAACATGACAACACTAAAACCTAAAATTTAACTACAAATGATAAAGGCAACCTAGAGTTCCAGTAATATTCGGGGTAAAAACATTTGATCAATCAACTAAAATTATAAATATAATAGCACTTGATAAAAGTATGAACATGTTTCAACTTCTCTCTTTAGATAAAATTTCAACCTTCTTGTTTTCAGCAATAACTCCAGCCATGAAGGACAGAATACCAAAGGTTGACACTATCAGAGACATTTGTTTCATAGTAAACGCCATTGCTTCTTCGACTTTAGGAAACTACCTGCTTCAATTTTCACCATAAATATCAGAAAATCCGAAAATAAATTCGACCCACAAATAATATCATAATATTTAATAAAAAGGGGGTTTTTTTCTTCTAATATTATGTCAAATTAAATCCAATAAATTCCAAAAATTTGAAAAAGACGACCCCTTTTAATATCAATAACTCTCCTTCAAAGAAAACCAAGAATTCTAACTAAAGATTAACCATTGTACAGTAAGAAAAACAGATACAAAAGAGAGAGAGAGAGAGATATGTACCTCTGCACACCAAAAGAATTGATGAAGATAAATTCAGATCTCTCTTTACATGTATATGTGTGTGTATATATTTATGTTCAACGCAGAGTAGAGTAGTGATGAAGAAGATAACGATTGCTGACTTCTAATTGGGTAATTATTTGAGAATTTGTATTCTAAGTGGAATCTAATTAAAAACTACTTTTCCTATTTGTGTGGGATTCCTGCAACCAATAACACAGTCTCGTGGGTCTGTACACACGTGGTAATAGACTATTGGAGTTTTATGTGACGACGGGCCGGGCTATGATGGACCTGGAGAGATTGTGCAAGTGAATCTGGTCAAGATTTTGAGAGCAATCCGTTTGGAGGAACATCATGTGTGGGCCCGGTTTGACTCTCTACATTGTCTTTAGGGTTGAGTCGGTGAGATTTTTAATCAAAATTGATCGTCTCGAAGTTGGAGATTTGGAATCAAATTTGTTATATATATATATATATATATATATATATATATATAATTTACAAGATTCAGAAAATAATAGGTTTGCGAAACCGAATTAGTAAGTACCATAATAAACCGCATGTAGAGTTACTGTCGAAATTGAATGCTATTATACTAAATGTTGGATAATATTGAATAATATATTTGTAGTGAATTTAGAAAGTGTTGAAATATATAACACAGGCTTGTGGGTCTGTACACGCGTGGAAATAGACTATTGGAGTTTTATATGACAACGGGCTGGGCTAGGATGGATCAGGAGAGATTGTGTAAGAGAATCTGGTCGAGATTTTGAGAGCAGTCCGTTTGGGGGAACGAATAATGTTTGTGGTGGGGGTTCACATAACATGAACTCCCATCGATACCTCACAATATGGGGGATGAGTGGTATTTTTTGGTAATTTTTTATTACCATAGGTCCTGCATGGGTCCCACCCTTGTGAGTGTATGTAAAAAATCTGTGAAGTGAATTTCTTTACACACATCCTAATTCTTGGGGGAACAATCATGCGTGGGCCCGGTTTGACTCTACATTGTCTTTAAGGGTGAGATTTTTAATCGAAATTGATCATCTCGAAGTTGGAGATTTGGAATCAAATTTGTCCATTTTTTTATTTTTTACAATTTATTCACTATAATTCAACGATTCAACCTAACAAGTAGCAAATTTACAAGATTCAAACAATAATAAGTTTGCAAGACCAAATTAGTAAGTACTATAATAAATCGCATATAGAGTTATCGTCGAAATTGAATGCTATTATACTAAATGTTGGATGCTATTGGATAATATATTTGTAGTGAATTTAGAAAGTGTTGAAATATATAATTGATGACATATTTTATCTCTTCTATTTCTATTACATATTAAAAAGATAATTTGTATTGTTAACTCACGATTTTTAAATATATATTGTGGATGATTCTAGAACTAGAACTTTTAATTATCTTTGTTCTCTTATAATAAAACTAGTCTTCGCCTGTGCAATGCACGGGTAGGGTTAATTTGAAAGTATTGTTAGTGTGTCAAATATGTTAAATTCTTATAAATTACATAATTTAATGTTTGTTATGACTATACTAAGATGAATTGTTACATGAGAAAATCCTTTTGCATGTAAACAAGGAATTATTTTACATGTTGAATAAGGAAATCAAGTTACTGGAAAAAAAAAAGACAAATAATACAAGTTTTATGCTTTCCCTCTCATCTAGCAGCTGAAGAAAGCATAAATATATGAAAATAATTTAGACACAAATTAAGCTCCAACAATTGCAGTTCGACAAAACATAAATTAAGAAGAGAGATGGCATTGATATTAATTGCCAGATAGGTATGGAAAAGGCCTTGTTGGGTCGACTTCTAACTCGATATGAAGTTGTCATACACATCCAACTGTACTTTGAACAAATGCAGCGTGTTGAAAAGCTCTTTCAGACTCCAAAGCTCATACATGAAGCTTCAGATCACCTTGCTCCTATAAATAAAACATGATAAAGAACATGACTTGCAAAACTTGGAAATTGTTAAAAGAGTATTAAAACTAACCCATTACTTATCAATTGTTGGATGAGCCCATAGTTATTTGGATAGACAACTGATGAGTAGAGAACTCTGTATGCCATTTATTATAGTACTTGCTAATTTGCTTCTCTCTTTCGTGGGAGTTCTCAAATTGGAGACTAATATGGTCATTGAGGTGTCTATGAGTTATTCAGGTGTGGTCGGAGGGTGAGAGAGATGGACCTGATGGATTGCATTTGCTTTTTCCAATATTACAGTGACGTTGACATTGGCAGGGGACCCTGATATCAAAGTTGATTTTGTGGAGAGAGATGGTCTTAAATTGGATGACTGGAAATCATACAATAAAGGCAGAAGCATAGGTCAATGATTCGAAGAAGATTACAACCTTTGAGCACAAACATCTTCGACAAATCTAATTAAACCTGACAAAAAAAAATTAGGTTATAATAACAAGACACTCCTAGCGTTATTCCTTAAACCATGAATTACTTCCGTAAGGGATATTGTGCATAATTTCTACCAAATTACAAAATTTCTTACAGCACATTAAAAAATATAATTTCATTAACTACTCTAACCTGTCAATCTAATTATGGTAATAACCAAATCCAATAGTTTCCTAGTAGTGCCTAGTAAATGACAAAGATTATCTAATTTCTTACGTTTCAAATATTCACTTGACATTAGATCCTCCTTTGATTATCAGACAATTTATTGTTTATTAACTTTTCCCTACACTAATTGCAGTCTTAGACTACAAATTCACACTTAATGCTCAATCACATATCCCTCCAATGTAAAATAAAGTTACAGGCAAAACCAGCTTTCATAATCACCAAATAGACTCATATTTAACACTCAAATTAAAAGATCATATCTTTACATATACAATAATATTACCTCAGAGAGGGCAGCGAGAAGGAGAATGCGATTAGAGAGAGATTTTGATCCCGGCAACTTAATGGTACCTGATGTCTTTGATGGGTTGCAGGCTACAGCACTATCTCTGGCACTGTAGACAGCTTCTCGATGGTGTTCACTGAAGCCATAACCTTTGCTGACCTATTTTTCATTGTAAAACTTGAATTCTTAGTCAAAAACCTCAAAAAATTGATGAAATTCTAACATTTTTGGGGCTAAAGAGCACAGAATATGAGCTTAATATTTTAAAAAGGGCCCAACTCTCTCTCAGCCCAAAACAAACGGGTAAAAAAAAGCCCAAATTCAAAAGATCTCATAGTAGAAGATCACAGCTAAATTTAACTCTCAAGTTAGTCAAAAGTCAATTGGATTGAGAAATAAAATTGTAAATAAAGCTTTTGCGTTTGAAATTCATTTACATATACAAACGAAAAATGCTATTTTTCTACAGTTATGACATTTTTTTGTACCCTTCATGCTTACATGCACTGCTACTATTTATTTCTTCCTTCACATGATAAGATGATCATATCTAATTATAGTTAATTCTATGCTAAAGGCTACATTCTCAAATAATAAAAGACACAATTCTCTTCCGGCACATAATTTTCATATGACCCACAAGTTCATCCAACCTCTCAAGACAAAATGAAACATTATGAACAACCTTTATAAAAGAAAAGCAGTAGTGTACAAAGAACATTGACATCACATACCTTTTCTAGAATCTCATGTGCCAGAGTAGATAAATGATCATTACATAGATTCATAGAAAGTTCAAATTTGAGGTTATCAATTTCACGTGTGTACATGTGAATAGACATCCACCTGGACAAAAGAGATACATCTCGTCACTTGAAGCCAGAAAAAGAAAAACCTATGCTCATACCATGATGATAGAATTATTCTTGTAAGTTGTAAGATGAATTCGGGGTTCTTTGAAAGAGAACATTGCAAAACCAACTCCAGTGAGATTCGCATAGATTTGTATGCTTCAACAAACCGTAACCCGCTAGTGTCTCGTTAAAAGAAAAGAAAAAAAATTAAACAACAGCACTTAAAGTATCACCTTTGTTGTCACATTTTGATTTGTATCTCGATCGCCCACCATCTAGCCACCAAATTTTATAGGTGTGCAGGTCAAATGAAATGGGCTTCCAGCATGCCGAGGAAAGTGGAGGTCAAGTCATTGAAAGAGAAATAATGAATCATCATTTGAAAATATTTGTAGAGTAAATGAAAAAACCTTCTTTAGAGAATTGCTGAAACGGCATAAATAATGCGGTACAAGTCGCCAAAGTGATTACTCCACTATATTGAAGTTGAAAAAACACTATTGTAGTAGTGGACCTTGGAAGTAACTGTGGGTGATTCCTCTCTAATATACTTGAATCACTTCTCATCAGCTTCCATGGGTACAAGATCTAAGATGTAAAGATGAGTGCTAAGGTCATTGCCCATTTTTTGCTAACAATTTCCGTCTAAAAATCCAATTGTACGTCGACGAACATCCACAATAAACAAAGAACAAAATATAATCGATAGATGCACTATTCTGAACAAAATAGACATAATTGGGGAACAAAAATTACTCACCGATTACTTGTCAAATTAATAAGATATCATCTCCACCAAAAACATTTTATTAGGTTCCATTTCGCTTTCAAAATATTGACACAATAAAACTCCAAAGAATCATACAAAAAATGAAAAAAAAAACACATAGGACTAAAAAAATTCTCTCATTTTAATCGATAGAGTAGGACAAATAAAAATGGTAAAGAAATCGGAAATATATAGTAAAACAGATAGAAAGTTGTAGAAGCTCATTAACTTGGTCCAAATTGCATAACCAGATCTGTTTTGGGTGATTAAGGCATAAGCAACACATGAACAATCCTGTACGCACTTGTCCTCACAGTCAGTGAGGCTCATGTTTTAGTTGTTACCGAATCTGTAAAACTAATATTACATCATACATCAATTCAGAAGTGAGCACCAACAAAGGTGAGTTAAGACATACCACCAGGAGACCATCAGTGAAGTTGCTGGAGATTATATCAAGAGGATGTGTGTTATAATCCGCTGGAATGCACTGTAGCAAGATTTATAGTATACATCACACGAAATATATAAGATTTTCATCCCACCTAATTGACAATTAATGAAAGATACGAAGCTCAATAAACACGCCAGTACAGCTTAAAATGAATAAAAAAATCAACGCAACAAGTAATTCCATAACAAGATCTGCCACTTTGCATAGAAGAAAGAAAAATATAAAACTCTTTCCATTTCAAAAAATAAAATCACAAACCAAGAAAGATTAAGAAAATAACTTGAAATTGAAAACCCCATTCAGATCGGTAAACTTTGTATCTTAAATTAAATATAAATCCCAAGATTGTTTCCAGAATATAATCGCTCTTAAAATTTATCCAACTTCAGAGCAAAATCACATTTCTAAAACCCCTACAGAAATTGCATTAAAGAGAAAAGAAAGAAAAATTTTAAAATAGACTCACAAATTCATTAGCCCGTATAGGAAAAAATGAAAAATGAAATCCCAAGATTGTCTTCAAATGCATACATCATAAATGCATATTTGAATTTATATAAGGATGTGTGAAACTGTACCTGCTTGATTAAAGAAACCACAAAGAAGCCAAGGCTCTGTTTTTTTTTTTAAAGAGAGAAGTGAGATGGAGAAACAAAGAAACGGTAGAAGAAAAACAAAGGAACTGTGTTGAATCATAAATCAAAAATCACATATATAATAAAAAAAGAAGATATTTGTTAACAAGTTTGGAGAAAAGTCAAGTTTGAAGGAAAACGTGCAATATAGAGGAGATATTTGTTTTTATAGAAGAAAGATATTTGTTAACCAGTTTGGAGAAAAGGCAAGTGTGAAAATGTACAACTCAACTATGAATAGTAAAATGGGACGAGTCTTTTAAGGTAAAATGAGGATATATTATCTTTGTTCTCTTATAATCTTCATTGAACTTTGATTCGAGAATTCTTCTTTGATAAACTATAACTAAATATTTTCATTTTCGATTTGCGTATTTCACAAGACTTCATTCATAAGTATTCCTATCAAAGCTTGTCCCTTATCGTTGCATATGAAAATTCGATATCATTAATGTGAAAATCTCAAAATATAAGGCCCCGTTTGATTGGCAAAGTTTTCTAGGGAAGTAGGAAAATCTTTTCTCTTTTCCAACTTTTGTAGTGTTTGATTGACGAAATCTTCCTAGGAAAATATTTTCTAACTTTCTAAAATTTTTCACCTTTTTGAGAAAAATAAATTCTTGATATTTTGGTGGGTAAATATTTTTCAAGGTTTTTTTTTGGTAATTGGAAAAAATTCTAGATACAATGGTGAAATTTTTTTTCACTTTTATTGACAATTTTCATGCAAAACAAAATTAAATGAATTGTATTCCGTATGGTTATTTTTTTTCAATTTTTTGACAATTGGAACAAATTCTACACCCAATGATAGAAAATATTATCACTTTAATGGACAATTTCCATAAAAAAGAAGCCAAATGGACACCAAACTTTCAACATTTTTCATGAAAAATTATACTAATCAAACACAATTAATTACAATTCCTAGTAAAACAATTTCTAGGCAAATCAATCATNGAGAAAATATTTTCCAACTTTTCAGTTTTTTATTTTTTTTTCGTTTTTACAATTGGAAAAAATTCTAGACACAATGGTAAAAAAAAATTCACTTTTATTGACAATTTCCATGAAAACAAAGCCAAACGAATGATATTCAGTATGAATATTTTTTTTTCAAATTTTTTTTTTGTTTTTTTGGTAATTGGAACAAATTCTAGATCCAATGGTAGAAAACATTATTACTTTAATGAAAAATTTTCATAAAAAATGAAGTAAGATGGACACCAAACTTTCAATATTTTCCATGAAAAATTACCAATCAAACACAATTAATTACAATTCCCAATAAAATAATTTCTAGACAATTCAATTCCTTAAAATTCATTTTCTTTACACTCATTTTTCACCACCCGGCAACCCTTCAATAGGGGCCAAATATGTGGCCATTATATCAAATATTATGTAAATCATTATGTACCCATAGCATCCCTCAATAGAAACTGGATTTTAACCTTTTTTGACTCCTCTCTCGTCTCTTCTCTCACCTCTCTTTAATGTCTGTCTCTCTCCAGAAGGGGAAAAACCCTAAATGTGTTGTTTACCCACAAGCAAGTACTCTCTCTCTCTCTCTCTCTCTGTAAAAAATTATCTGGACCCTCACTCTGTGACCACCCGCTAAATCTGNTCTATCAAACGGACCCTAAGTTCTGAATATGCCTTCTGATGTCTAGACATTCATTCTCTTTCGATATTATTGGCTCTGGATAAAATGTCTAGATATTCATTCTCTTTCGATATTGTTGTCTAGACACATTGTGATAAAATTGAAGGTTTCTACTCGATATTGTTGGCTCTGGATCTCCACATCATCGTATTGCTTTCTTGTAACTTCAAACCATCGGGATGGATGGAGATAAGATGTTGTTCAGTAGGTGAAATCATCCTAAGAAGAGGCCCCAAATGAATACTATGGCAAAGGAACTACCACCGGAGGTTCCGCATATGGAAGGGACACGAGAGGGAGAGCAGCAGCATGAACCACTATTGTGTACTTTAGACCAAGTAATGCCATGATACAAAATTTTGGTAAACTCAACCATGGTTACAATGGTGACTATGCTAAACTATAAAATGAATTATAGCGACAAAAGCAAAAAATAAGTGAGGTAAGTTATTGTATGAGTATTGACGTGTGCTTGTCCCTACTTCGTTTTTCTTTTTCTTTTTCTTGTGAATTTGTTTCGAGTGTCAATATTTTTCATTGAGCTTAATCTCTCCAATGTTGACCGTGAGTTGAATTTCGGCTTTTGATTGTTGATTTCGTTCCAGATTTAGATTAGGGGGTTATATATGATGGATGTCTGTCTTTGTTAAGCTAACTTCTCAAATCACTCTCTAGTTCAAATCTGTTCGGAATAAAATCTCAAATTTAACACATGCTGAATTAGGGAGATTATTGGAGGGAAAAATTCATATCTAAGGT
>CAIGRH010076306.1:0-11771 GCA_903798295.1 Fraxinus nigra
AATTTGCCAAAAACGGACAAACTCAAAGGTCCATGAAATTATTATTTTGCCTTCATCAAAATGTAACATACTTAATTTGGCATTAACAATGTAGGGAGGGAGGGAGTGTGGTGGTAGAAAAAAGTCATGTTGCATATCTTGTCTTTATCGAGCGTTGTATTCATTGTCACATTACAATTAATTCGTAATAATCAATTGGTATGTGCTCAATTTGAATTTTATTGTGAAATCGCTTGTAGGACCCCATGATTATTGTGAAGGATGGGCTCGCGACGTATGATTTCAGCTCGGTTCGGAGGCCTTAAAAAAAGTCAATTGCTTCGTTATGGTTGGAGGAACATAGCTTGTCCCCTGCAACATATAAAAAAAAAAATGGCTTTAAAGCCATGATTTTGAGTAAATCCTCACAAAAGGTTGCAATCATTCCACTTTTAGAGTGCCCTAAAATGCAACAATGGATTCCATCACGAGATAAAATGTTGTGGCAAGTTCCAACGATAAATTGACAATTTGATATTACAAATTCACATTTGAGATGTAATATCTAAAAGGTCGGTATTATTCTGTGGAAAATGATTCTTGTACATAATATTTTACATAATAATGATGTGTCAAAGTGTAAGTAAGAACGTTTATTCATTAGTAATTTTATTCGACTTTTACTGAGTAGCTTGACAATGATTTCTTTTACTATTTCAATTAAATTGGTGACTTAAAATTCCATCTCCCATATATTTGAAAATTGAAGGTTTGAACATGATGATTGAGTACAATTTTGACCATTAGATCATTAAATGTTACAATTGCAGTAAGACATTAGTTAAATAAAAGAAGCCCGTCACGACTCTATCCAAGAAAATTTGAAGGTCGTGTACAATTATGAGGCTTGCAGTCTATAGAGATTATGGTGATTTACGTCCGATGTGACTCATTTTATATCTAGAACTATTGGACTAAGAGTGCGATATCGGATGAAATCAAATTCGGAGATGAAAATAGTGCCTAAACAAATACTCCCCAAAAGGATGTTGACAATCATAAAGAAAACACTGGTGCTAGTAAAAGTGTACAATTGAAGTACTAGCCCAAGTTCTGTACCAAATGGATGCTATTTATGTAAAATTTCATTGTTCGGTCAGAAGCAGGCCCGCTTCCTGAATAGTATCCAAACCGGAAGAACCTCGCCGGTCTGACCCGAATCTCTTCGCAATTTTCAACCCTTGCGATTTCATTTCTAGCACTCTCTTATTGTCTACTGCGTTGCAGCCTCTTCATCGTCCTGCTACCTGGTGCCTTTTCAATTCACAATCAAGCAAGTATGTATTTCTATCTAAGATTGATTATAATTTTAATTTCTCCAAATTATCATGTTTGACTTATTGTAAATTTCTCATATCAGGACTCTTTATATATATATATATATATATATATATATATATATTTCTTTTTATGGTTTTTAATCTGTTGATTTCGTAATTTTATATTAGATCTAGCTTTCTTCTTCTTTTTTTTTTTGTTTTCATTTTTGTCTGATGGTTATGCGAATGAATTTTATTGAATTTTGAAGTTATATTTGTTGCATGATGGGGAATTGGGGATTTTGGTATAGCTTGTTGTGAATCTCAACTCCATGTTTGGGATTATTGTCTCAAAAGCTGAGATTTAAGGGAGAGTGGTTGAATAGTATTTGGCATCCTCATGTTAAGAACTGAGTATAGAAAATGCTCTGGCCGTTTGGCAGTCAAAAGCCAATTTGAGATTAAGAAGCTGCTTTTGAAGATGTTTGAAACGACAAACGGAAGATCTACAAGAAGCAAAATCCAAAGCCCTACCAAATGGTCCCTTATTACATTACAGAAGTTTACTTCTTACTATTGATTCTGTCTACTTATATATTTTCTGAAGGATAGAACATGTCCATTTTCTGTTTATAAATTGAACAAGTTTCATTTGCCAATCTTATTACTATATTGGGTGTTGTTCCACTACTCCCACCTATCAGGATGATGGGAAAAAAATGTAGACTGGATAAAGTATTCAAGTACTGATAATTTTGAAAGGATAACATATGACTTCTTAATGTTAACATGAAACTTGCTCGGTAGATTGAGAAGTTGCAATGGGTTTTTTTATTATTATTATTGATTTTTCATTTTCCTTTTTGTCAAGAAGTTTTGGGGATTAGAACTGAATAGTTGAAGAATAAATAAATTATGCAGGATGTCTGAAGAGCCCTTTAGGCCAAGGGAAAAGCTCGTTGAGAAGCAAAAGTTTTTCCAGAGCGTCCACAAACACACATATCTGAAAGGACCATATGATAAGATTACCTCAGTAGCCATTCCCTTGGCATTGGCCACTACTGCTTTATATATGATTGTGAGTTTGTTTTGCTCTTTTATTTGTTAGACAATGCATACACAGTTGAGTTTGATCTGATTGTTCTTGATGAATGTTGTTCAGGGAAGAGGGATCTATAACATGTCTCATGGGATTGGGAAGAAGGAATGAAGATATCTCTTCTATTCAACGAGAGTCAACGTGGCAGCATTAGAAGCATGTATTTCACAATAGTGTTTGTTCAAGTATACTTTTTCTCGATGCTAATAATTGCATAGTTCGGACATGTTGTGAGTAATGAATCCGTTCGTCATATCCTTAATGATTTGATTGCATTTCCCATAGTGGTGCTTAGCATGGGTTTTCATTAGACAATGTGAAAATGGTCCCATTACCACTTAGATTGAAGTTGAGCACCATAAATGCACATATAATTGATTATTTTTCTGGTGTGGCAACTACAGTTGTTGTCCGCAAAATATTTTCTATTGTTGGAGAACAAAAATCAAATTAAGACCTCCAAAATGCACATATAAATGATTTTTTTTTTATTTAATAATCAATCAATTTCATAGATAATTACAAGTCTCCTAAAACTAATATTTGTGAAATATCCTGAAATTATCGAGCAATTAAACCATACATACATCAAAATGGCCTAGGGGACAGGGTAGTAATAGGAAATAGCACTTGAAAATCAAACAAACTTTTGATAAATATATAATTTATTGAATAAATATTGAAATTACAAGATTTTGAATTCAAATTTTGTAAAGAAAATTAGAAATTACAAGGAATATTTATAAGTTTGTTGAAGAAGTTATATATATATATATATATTTCTTCGCCTACAATGATTTTTACAAAACTTTAGTGCTTGTTTGGGAAAAATTACAATTTCTTTATAATGTGAAGTTAAAGTCAAACATTAATTTTAATAGACTCCGCGCCCTTTTGGTATGACTTTTGAGAGGCCAAAAGTGAATTTGCGTTTGTGCATCATATTATAGCACAGT
The DNA here is from genome assembly GCA_903798295.1 of Fraxinus nigra. Taxonomy (NCBI): domain Eukaryota; kingdom Viridiplantae; phylum Streptophyta; class Magnoliopsida; order Lamiales; family Oleaceae; genus Fraxinus; species Fraxinus nigra. The sequence continues at coordinate 3,354 of CAIGRH010076306.1, forward strand.
TCACCAATAGTAGCAGTTGGCTTATCAACTGTTCTAGAGTATGTCTGAACCACATTATTTTGGAATAATGTATTCTGAAATAGTATATTGATAAAGAATGTGTGGTTAAAAAAGAAGAAAAAGTTATTGATGTGATGGAAAATATTATTTTATTGAAAAATGTGTGGTTAAAAATTAGTAGAAGAATAATAATGAAAATTTTAATGTGTACCAAAAGGGGGCTGTATAAATGACACTATTATTTTTGGAATTAAGCCAAATGTACAGATGGTCGGTTCACAGATCTCTTATTGACCCTCACATGAGGATGAGGTGGGTCTCGACCTGATTAAAATTGGTTCAAATTTTTTTCCGTCTCCCTTTGTGTGTGATCTGTGGGGCTTCACTCTGTAAGGGTAACATTACCCTTATTTTTGTGACGATATTTTCTTGCATGCTGGGATTTTGCATCCAGCACGCGTATAATTTATCCAAGCTCTACTCTTAGCATCGCAACAACTAATTTGAAGGTTCTGAAATATGAAGTCAGACTAAGTAGCCCATTGCATGGTTATTACAACACACCTTGGTCGAGTTTGGCATAGTGTTCACGAAAATATATTTCGAATTAAAATCCTCGCAAGTGTACGGTTCGTTAATAAGTAGTAAAGTAGATTTGGGTTCAAGTATCGTCCCACATAGATTAATTTAGTTCAATTTTAATTATCGCAACCTCAATCGAAATATGAATAATATGGTGTGTTCGTTTGTAACAAAATTATGACTAAAATAATCTACTTTTGCAATTATGAGTAAATTAAATGCAAATCATGCTAAATGCAAATTGACATATTTAATAAATGACAAATGCATAGGATCTTGAATTCCCATGCAGTCATCATTTTTAACATTAGTTCTATACTTTGACAACACGATTGAATTTTGAGGAATTAATGTTTTCTATTTTATTTAACAATCTCTTTCAAGTAATGTCAAGCCTGCCTCATATATAAACCGACCATATTTTTATGACGGATGCGAATATACAAGAATACGCGAATTTTTATAAACACTTAAAGATTCACATAGAACACGGTGATATATTTTTATCACATGTCGAACCCTATGACGATTTAAACTATGTCGAACCTATTTTCCTTCTTTCGAATGCACAAAATAAGCTACCAAATTCACGCAACTATCGTGCACAATAATGTGGAGAAAAGAAAATCATTTATAAATCATTTAATATTCAAAAAGGTGTTTTAAATGTCAAGTATGTAAAATTAAAGATTAAAAATTCATATTACATGATTCATCGTTCTCTCAGCATAAAGAAAACTAGCCTAACATTTTATTCGTCGTTTGATCATAACCACGTGACCTCATCTTCTACATTGGTACGTCACATCATTGTCCACTCATACAGTTAATACATTGATAAGGGGTCAGCCGCTCTAAGTAATAGGCCGACACACTGACAAACTTTATTACAAACGTTATATCAGTCATTTCTAAGAGATCTTTGAATCTATTACAAGAGACAGCGTCGACTTCAAGAGCCTCGGAGAGATCTTCAAGGTTCAATAAAATTCACTTTCTAAATTCCTTGAATCTAACCATGCGACCGCATAGTTTAACTCAAAATCCACAAGTTTCATTTTAGTATCCGAACTCCGTCTTCTCGTTACTTGATCATTTTCTCACTTCCTCTTCCAACACTTCATTCTTTTGCTTAATTGATTTTTGATTCTTTCACATCTCCGTTTCTTCTTTTCGGTCATCTTTCGACTATTTGCACATTGGTCCATGAACTTTGATTTTATTCAATTTTAGTCATTTTTTCGCTTCTTTTTCCTAAATTCCACCGTGTTCATCAACGTTATCCCACAAAACATAATTGATATATAATAAAGTCATATTTCGATATATTTACCAACGATTGTCCATATTTTGCGTCATAAATAAGTGTATATAATGCACTTATCACATAGACTTGTACCTGTTTAATGTAAAAGTATATATACAAGGTCGAATTTGTAAGATATATAGGCATATTTCAGATTTTTTAAAAAAAGAAGGCAAATTACAAGTATGCTGACCTTCTATTTCGTATTCAATTGTTTGCAATGCTCCCAGTTTTCTGAACAAATGTATACTAATACTATATGCCATGTATTTATATATATCTGTCACAAGGATGAGAAAGCTCGAGTCAGAATGAGAAATCTAACCTACAGTTTTCTCAACACAGGTTTTTGCTAGAACATCTCAAATTCTACACCATCTCCTTTATCTTCGTATCCAAACTGCTTTTTGTTACTCTTATCCTGAGAGGTCGTGTCTGGGATAAGGTTTCCCAAGTTGAAGACTCTAGGGAGCTCTGGAGGTGTTTCACATCGTATCAAAGCCCAGTTCAGGCCATCAAAAAAAGGATGTTGCTTAATCTCCGCTGCCCCCTTCTCATAACCCAATCTATTCTCCGGCTCCTTCTTTAATAACCTTCTCATTAAATCTCGAGCATGAGAACTAACCATAGGGCTTCCAGGGAACTTGAGGCATTGGGATACCACATTTGATAGAGTATCCTCGTTGGTTGATCCTTTGAAGGGTGTCTTACCGTATAAAATCTCGTAAAGAAAAATTCCAAAGGTCCACCAATCTACAGCACTCCCATGACCTTCACCTTTGATGATCTCTGGAGCCAGGTATTCATGAGTTCCTACAAAGGAGTTGGATCGTGCACTAGTAGGTTCCACTACAAGCTGCGGTAGAGGAATGACCTGGGCAGCTAGTTCAGATTTTAGTTTTCGGGTTTTTGCTGCAGCTGATAAAAACCCAGGTGTGAAACAGGAGACTTGCCAGGATGGATGGAGGCAGAAAGGCTCTATGCAACTAGAATCTGAGCATGGACTAGACATCTTTTTTGGAGGCCCAACAGCAGGCGGAGACGACTTGAGTAACGTAGGTTTTACAGCACATCTAAGAGACAAGTCAAAATCTGAAAGCATGATATGACCATCTTCTCTGACCAAAACGTTTTCAGGCTTTAAGTCTCGGTATACTACACCAAGCATATGAAGGTACTCTAATGCGAGAAGAACTTCCGCAACATAAAACCTGTGTATTTAGTATCACACGAGACCAGATCATAAGTTGAGCATATAGCTTCATTGCCAAAGAGAATCATAATTAAACATCTGGCCTATATCACGAATAATTCTTTAAATGAGAGAGAATCTCATAAGTCAGTTTCTAGAACGCCAAATGTGTTCAACAAACAAAAAGAAGAATAACATCCAGCAAGGAGGCATGTAATGTACCTTTTTTCATCTTCTAATTCAAAATTATTGATGTATTCTGTTCGTTTCATATCTTGAATTAACAGGGTATAAGAATGTAATTTGGACTTTGGAAAGGTCACCCTTGCACCAAGTTCAAGTGTTTTGACATTTAAAAATGCTACATGGGGATAATAAAAAAAACTAGATTCTCTGGAATTCATCTGAAGTCCTCACCAAATGTTTTACTGCAAGATTGAGTTCGGATGGCCCCCTATCTTTACCTGCTTAGGTTTAATCCTGTAGGAGCCCTCCAAGAACATTTACTAGGACAAATATCACTTGAACAAATAAAAGGTCTTGTAAGATAAGATAACACACAGAATTTCATATGAAGCTAGTATAAATCGTGGGCAGCGTCAAATCGACATGCTAGCAGTATTGCCTTTTTTTGTTGTCCTTTTGGTTCATACTTTTTACGTGATGTAGTTTCTTCTTGTTTGCCTATTTGCAGGTGAGTATTTGTTGGCTCATAAGTTCCAATCTAGGTGTTCAGTTCTATTTAATATCTAATGATTAGGTTCCCACCCCCACAATCCTTTAATTTATTCAACTTATGCAAGTCTGGACTCTCATATTTCTGTGAATCATACTAAAGGAGGACAGGCCAATCCATAAAATCCATCAGACAAAGACACATTGTGCTAAGATGCAACTTCAATAACAAATCTACCCGCGAACTAAATTTCCATTAGACATTCATTGAGTATTTGTAGCCAAAATGCAATCAGCTGTTCATGTTTCAAAGTTAGAAGAATCAAATCAAAATACATGAATTATCGGCACAGCTTAAAACATCTACCTGGCTGCTTGCTCAGGGAAACTTTTGGTAGGTTGCTTCTGCCGGAGCACATGCAGATCACCTCCGGGACAATATTCCATGACCAAACACGAGAACTTATTTGTCAGAAAATGGGCATAAAGTGTAGGAAGGAATGGGTGATCCAGCATTTCCAGTATCTCTTTTTCAGTTTGAGCCCTCAGCATCTTCTTTCTGCTAGCCAGGCAATCATTATCCATCACTTTCACAGCAAAGAGGCAGTTTGTATCAACTAGCTCAGAGAGGTAAACACTGCCAATGTCTCCACCACCAAGCTTTCTCAGCAGCTTGAAATGCTTCAAAGCCAAGCTTCCATGCTGCTTCTGAGCATAGTGTATGGCTTCCCATCTCAAGTCTTTTGACATGTGAGGCCGACAGCCACTGCGACTAGACCCACTGAGATAGCTTTCCTCACTATAGCTTGTCGTACTACTGTACTCTCCAATGCTACTTTTTGAGCTTTGGGAGCTGTCCCCCTTTTCCCTTGATCTTGATCTTTCATCAGCTTTTGTCACTATACTTCTAGTTTTGACAAGGCCATATGCAGTAGAACAGACTTCCAGACTTCCATTAGTACTTGATGTTGGTGATACTTTGTCCAATTCTTTACATCCATTTTTCAGGACAGAGTCAGGTGCCTGATTCACCAATTTACTAGTTTGGCAACTGGGACTGCAGGAAACAGGAATTTTTTTTGGCACAACCTTCTTCTTGACAAAGTTTTGGCTTCTTACACGTGGTTTGCTAAAAGGTGAACTTGTATTCAAAGGTTTGATGATCTTGCTTCCTGCGTTAAAGACTGATGATAAAGACTCAGAATGCAGCTTGCCTTCCTGCTCCTTGTGCAGCCCACCTGATGTGATTGAATCCTCATCTGAAATGGGAACTATCTCATCCAACACTGGAAGTTTCTTGTCAACTACACTTCCAATTGAAGAATATGGTAATTCCAACTTCCTATTTTGCTCTGACTCAGATTTTGACAGTTCAAAACAAAGACTAGTTGAAAAGGGAACATTCTCATCCTTTGTCATTATTTTGGTTATTTTAGCCTCTTGTACCGATACATCTACCATATGACCAGAAGACTGAGCATTTTTGTCAGATATTTCAGCCATGGATGCATATCCAGATTGAGATGTCTTGTCCGAAATAGTTGATGCGCTTCTTTCTGGTGTAAAGGATATCTCCACTACATTTCCTTTGCCTTCACAGAGGGGTTGATCAGATTCACTGGCTTCAATCACTACAGCCCTGTACAACCTTGTGACGGCTCCTTCTTCGAAGACCACCCTTGGGGAAGCTGATGGTTTTGACAATCGCTTCTTTACTGCAGCCATCTCTGATGCTTGAGATATGCATAATCCTCGTAAAGCCTGTTTCAGACTCACCGATTCCGAGATTCCAATACCTGATGCATGAGAAGGACTAACCCTCATTGGCCTTTTCATGGCACTCTTATGTAAAGAATCTCTAACACCTTGTTCAGATTGACATACACTTCGACGAGAACTTCGAATATCTATTGCCTCAAATAGTTTATTGATGTCATCCTCTATAGAATACTTCTTCAACGGCTTCCCTATCATATCTTCATTGACATTAGAATTAGAATCCATTTCTTCTCCCAACTCCACAATTTCTTTACTGCTAGTAAATGTACTCATCATTTTTAAATTTGGTTGCAGGAGCTGAAACTCAAAACATCTCAGATAAGGCACTATGGATATAAAGATTCCCAAAATCAGAAGACAAACGAATATCCTTGCTGAGTGTCCTTAACCATGCTGAATATTGAAATCCACAGTCATATAAAGATCCATTGACGGCATTCATTTCACAACATACAAGATCCGCTACAATCTCAAATTTCCTGGAAATAAAAATCAACTAAACAAGATATGTCACTCAGCAATTTCTTACACTAAATCAATCTCCCTTTTCCTTAGATTTTTCGACTTGAACTTAAAGTCAGCCACTTTGCATTATTTCAGTACATTATAAAGTATATGACAGTTGGTCTACAAAGAACCAACTGCTTGTATTATCATAGAGAATAAAGGTTGATAATGCAGATGTTATGAAAACCTTTAATGCACTCAACCACCACATAAGCCTGTTATTCAAAGTAACAAATTGCTTCACATGTTGTGTTTGGAGACATAAATTAGGGCCCCAACGACAATTAAAAAAACAATGAAACTTTAATAGTATTCAGTCTATTTATTTGTAGTTTCAAGGTCAGAACTCTATGGCCCCAGATTTGGCATCACTAAGTCTCCACAACAGAGAAATAGATTTTCGAAACTCGGAAATATTTTCTTCATATATTATCAAATTGCTTCAACCCTTTCCTTGTTTTGTTTCATTTCAATCTCTCCGTCCCCCAATCACTTTTCCAGACTCTTAATTCCAAGAATTTTTAGAAAAGAATTCACTGATCAATAACTAAAACAAGTAGAATTCTCACGAGCTATTTCTTGACAACCCTTTTAACACATTTAGACCATTAAAGGAAAAAGAAAGAAAAATTGGAAATTGGAAATTGGAAAAGGGGAAATTCAGAAGTTCCCTTAGGTTTGAATCTGAAAATTGTTAGGAGCACTTCCTGGAATCAATGAAGATTGGCAGTATCAAAACAAAGGCAAGAAACGAAAACATACAGGCACGGATAAACAAACCCAAACGATTACTAATATAAACACACCCAAGCTTGTATCCATAGAGACGGAAGAAAAAAAAAAACCAGAGAATCGAGGACAGTACCTTAGAAAGAATTGAGGGATCTTTCTGGAGGAAAAAGGGGTTCCTTATTTCTTTCTCTTTCGTAAATTTCAAAAGGGCGATTAAAATTCGAACGACAAAAGTGATTGTTGGAATTTTGAACAGATTTTTTCGTCAGCGCGAGAAAAGATGGGAATGGTGTAATGAAAAATTGAATAAAAGTAAAGTGAGAGAGAGAGAGAGAGAGAGAGGAGTGTAAACTGTAAAGTAGGAGAGACTGAAAGGGGAGAAGAAATTGATTCAAATCACGAGAAGCACCACTGTTTCTTTTCCTCTATATGAAATTATGATTATGACGACGATGATGATGATCATCAATACATAACATAGCTATACAGACTTTGTGTAGCCGTAGCTGGAGCATAGGCCGCAGCGCTTACAATGCCACCGAAAACCTTTATTTGAACGTTAAGACCCTGTTTGGGCTCACTTTTCGAGAACTCATTTATTTAAAAATTCATTTTCAAACCATATGGCCTCTTATAAAATAATTTTACACTTAAATTTAAAATTTTCAAAAAGGCATCATATACACACCTTATCGTGCTTATTAGAAACTTGAATTATACACAAAAATGTCTTACTCGAAAAAACGATACTATAGGTTCGTGTATATTATCCACAATTTTCTTATTTTTCTATAAATGAAAGAAAATTGCGTTATTTGGTACCTCTCACGTGCATGTAAATTGTAATTTCTCGATATACAATAGGTTATAAACTATTGTAAACCTTTATACGTAATGAGCAATAAAAAAGGTGTTTGCGTTTTTTTTTTTTTTTTTTAAACAAAAAAGAAAAAAGACAGCGAACAAAATAGGACGAGATGTTTTAGTTTTTTTATTATTATTATTCTTATATATCTGTCTNATATTATCCACAATTTTCTTATTTTTCTATAAATGAAAGAAAATTGCGTTATTTGGTACCTCTCACGTGCATGTAAATTGTAATTTCTCGATATACAATAGGTTATAAACTATTGTAAACCTTTATACGTAATGAGCAATAAAAAAGGTGTTTGCGTTTTTTTTTTTTTTTTGTAAACAAAAAAGATAAAAGACAGCGAACAACATAGGACGAGATGTTTTCGTTTTTTTCTTATTCTTATTCTTATATCTCTGTCTTTTGCTTCTGTCCTTTGGTCATTTTGTTGTTTTTTCAGGTATTAATCACAGAAATTGAGAATCGATTTATTTTATTTTTGTGCATGTTGACAGTTTCTTTGGGAATTAGAAAAGACCAAGAGTGAGCGACCGAGTATCTTGGGACAATGACAATGTTTTTTTAGCTTTTTTTTTGGAACAACGATGACAATATTGTTTGTAATGTATGGTTTTGTGTGGTTTTATTTCATAAAAAGATCTCGATACGATCACAACAACGACATAATGTTTGGTCCGATTCTAATCATCATAATTAGTAAGCATATTCAAAATAAAAACGACATTAAAAATAAAACTTAGTTAAATGAATTTGTGTTAACTATATTAA
>CAIGRH010076310.1:0-10769 GCA_903798295.1 Fraxinus nigra
AGATTCCCAATGATTCCACCTATTTATTTCTTACGTGGGCACTTTTCATGATCTTTTACTTATTTCTCCTTAATTTTTCGACGTTCCTCATTATGGAATTGCTTTTAGACAATGGTATAGACATGAAATTTCTCTCGCTCATCATTCAAGGTCAACTCGCTTGATTCAAAGTCCATAATGGTCCGGCTCTTAGATAAGAATGATCGACCCAAGATTATTAATATATTCCAGTATTTTTCTATGTCTATGATAACAAATTCCATTGAAAATATGAACTTACCCACTTTAATGAGCACATTCTCAACCACTTCTCGGAGGCATTTGATTAATTGATATGTTAGTTGGAGGAAGATTGTAGTTTCTTTTAGCTCTTCTATACCTAATTTTATGTAGACAGAAAATAGCATTAGATATATACTTGCTTTAGAATCACATAAAAAATTAAAAGTACTATTTCCTACTGAGCAAAGTATTTTGAGACTCTCTGGATCTTTTAGTTTAAGAGGTAGTTTGTGTTGTAAGATAGCACCGCACTTCTCATTTAACGCGACGATCTCAAACTTATTGAGCTTTCTTTTATTTGATAACATCTCCTTGATGAACTTTGTATAGCTTGGTATTTGAGATATAGCCTCAAGTAACACGATGTTGACATAAATATTTCTAAATATGTCCAAATACTTTGCAAACTATTCTTCAAACTTCTTCTTCTGCATTCTTTGAGGAAATTGAACATGAGGCACATATGTTTGATAGAAACGGGAGCCTTAATATGTGGGTTGTTTGAACTTTGATTTGAAATTTATTTTGCTGACGTATTACTCATCCGTGGAAGGTACGTTTTCATTCGACACCACCTATTTCTTAAATGTAATCTCTTGAAGTTGAACCTTACTCCGCATAGTAATTGTTTGAATGGTATCTCCGTCCATCCTTTTTCTAAGCTTTTGAGGAAAAGGAATATGATGTATGTATATCCAAATTGGAGTTTGTTCTTTCACATATGGATCCTCATTTGTTTGATTCTCTAAAACATTTCCATTATTTCTACCCAATAGACCATATAATTATTAGTGATCAAAGAATATTCAATGCAAGAAGAACTTCTCTTTTATTACCTAGATCATTGAACTCTCGTGATAGAGATTCACAATCTCAAACAGTTATCAAAGTCTTCACTTCCATAATCTGATTTTCTACCCCACTTCAGAAAAGTCTAAAACAATTCAATATATTCAACACGTGAAAATTAGAGGCACAACTGAAATGTGTGAATCCATATCTAAATGTAATGAGAAATGAGGTTCGATCTTTATCTGTCTTAATCATAGCCCGTAAGAAATTCGGATAGACTTACTCTATGGAAGTTTAACTCTTACATTTTTAAATGGTTTTTTCAACTCAAAATCTCAAAACATTGTACAAATATCCAAAACCATAATAAATATCACCAATGTGAGTACGAACAAAAATACTACCTTTAAGCTCAAGATAGAGACCACTCTTAGAAGAACAACAACTAAGATCAAGTTTAGTGGAGTCTTTGATACCACTATCTTAATATCAAACATAAGGTCAGTTTCTCCACTTTGCTATACTAAGTTGTATATATTAGTCATATAAACCTCCATTCTATCTTCATTATTGGTATATATTTTGTAACAAGTCAGAGATTTGACAATAGACTAAAGACACATCTTGGTCTCATACAAGAAATTCAAACCTTATAGTTGAAGTATTTGAACCTTCACAATATCAATCCGCTACAAAAACCACTTTTATGTACTTATTATGTGATGTGTTCCTTTTGGTCTATTTTTAAGTCTCTCCATCTATCCCGCATTTGATCTAGCTCATTTAATACTTAAAGTCCAAAATTTTATACGAACTAGAACATTGCTATACAAGGATGTCCTCAAGACTTGACAACATCCAAGTCGCATGTCTATTGACGCTTCAATTTGTAAATCACATTGACCTTCAAAGTACCCATCTATAGAGAAACAACTAGTTTGTTACTATACATCTGAAAAAAACGTGACCAACAAAAAATGTCAACAATATGTTAACCATCTCAATTAAGTCACATTCGAGAAAAATATAATCTACAATAGAACTTAACAATTCACATGCTCAACTATTAGAATCTATTTTTATTCGTACTTGACAAAGTTCTTGATCTTTATTCTCTAGAGTAGTATGACCAATATCAGGTCTTTTATTGCATGGTTGATGATCTCTAAAGCATCACGTTCTTCTAGTACACACAAGATTTTATCATGTCAAATGCTATTGCATTTAACTTATCGCCTTTATTAAGGTCAAAAATTATAGATTTTGATACCATGATTTATTAAATTTTAGAGACATTTTATTCTCAATCGATACCATGTGGGAAAGGGCTTACAATATTGAATTATGTTTTTCATGTGCCCGAGATTCGTAAGAATTTAGTATCTGATTCTCTATTACGCAAGAATGAATTTAAGTTGGTGTTTGAATTTGAAAAATATGTGTTTACTAAGACTGATATGTATGTAGGAAATGGCTACCTAAATGAGGTGCTCTCTAAAATTAATGTGATGATGTTATCCCTCCAGTTATAAATAAAATAAATCTTCTACTTACTTGAGTTATTTAAAAATTGCATGAACGATTTGGACTTGAATTTTAATACTTCGTGTAGATTAATCAAATTAGATTTATTCCCAAATTGTGATTTTGATCATAATAATAAATGTGAATATGTTTGGAAACTAAAATGGCTCAACTATCCTTTCGTTTCGTCAAAAAAAGTACCAATTCCTACATTTAATTCATGGAGATATATGTGATTTAAACTTTGTTCAAACTAGAAGCGACCAAAAATACTTTATCAATTTTATCAATGATTACACTCGATGCTACACTGTGTATGTACTCAAAAGAAAATACTAAGCAATTGAAGTGTTCAAAAGATTAAAGCAATAAGAAGTGATAGAGGCAATTGATATGATTCCTCGTTTGAACAATTTTGTTCACAACATGAGATTATTTATCAAAAAATTGCATTCTCCTCAATCTAATGAAATTGTTGAATCCAAGAATTGAACATTGAAAAAGATGATAAATGTTATGTTAATAAGTTGAGATTATCACAGAACTTGTAGGGAAAGTTTTGCTCTCTTCCAATTATATTTTCAACAAATTGCCACATCGAAAAATGCACAACATACCTTATTCCTTTGTACCATATATAGAGCAAAAGGTGAAGCAATCGAGAAGTTGGAGAAATACTTGGAGAATTCAAGAGTAAGCCATTATCATTTTCAAAAATCAACCAAAAGGAGGTTTTATCTATTCTCCTGTATTTAATCCACTTTTCTCCAAATTTGTAATGAATGCCAGAACCTTCTTCCTTTGTACCATATATATAAAATGGGTAAGTTATATGTGTTGGGATTTATGGTTGAAATTTTATTAATTTCAATATTTGCTATTTAATATTAAAATTACTTATGGTCATGTGTTTTTACTATTTTTATTAGTGGATTTTCATTTATATAGATGATTGTGTTTAGTGATTTGCACATCGTTCGAGAGAAGATTGTGTATTTTAGACCAAATAGTAAAAATCCTAAATTCTCGTAGGAGATAGAGTTATACCCCTAACTCTAGGTGAATCAATGAGCTATTTTCACAAAGATTTAATATTGTTGTTTGGTTCGACATAAAGATATAGTAGGTTAAATCAATCAATTGAGATTATTTCGTTCAAAAAAGGTAATTAGCTAAACTTGGAAAATCGGGTCCAACATCGTAAATGACTAATTTGTTAATTAGCTTGTGGAGAAATTAATTAGGCGACGGTTAAAGCGAAATCATGAATCTTAACCATGTTTTCACTCTGAAATTCCAAGTGTTATGTTTTTTTTTTTTGTAGATTTTTAATTATTTTTCTTATTTTCCAAAATCAAATCTTATTGTGTGTTTGTTTTTATTCTTAAGATTAAATTAATTAAAGTGGTGCAATCGGAAGTAAACATTCCTCAAAATATTGACAACTCGAACTCAATAAGTTCACGTTATTACTTGAATGTGACCATTGCACTTGCAGTTTGCACTTTTTAGCGAACTACGTGACATTTTTTGCCACATTGCTAAATGGAAATCTAGAAAGACAAATGTAAATTAATAATAAATTAAAAGGGAATTTAATTTATTGATTTTGATTGGATTAAAATAGTAATTCACTTTGTTAGGCATAATGATCGAAAACCTAATGGTTCATGTACAAAAGGAGAACTAGAAGAATGAAATATACTAATTAATTAACAAGTATTGGACAATTAATTAATTGCTTTGCTTATTAATAGACTAAGTTAGTTAATTAAATTAATTAATTTATAGACCAAGTTTAATTAATTAGATCAATTAAACATTGGATCGAGTTGAGTTTAAGTGACGGGCTAAGCCAGCTTGAACTTCTATTAATAAGTAGTTATGGTTGAAAAACATAACACATTCATTATTTTGCTAGCACAAAAAAAAAAGAGAAATACTAATTTTCTCATTCTTTTTCCTGTGTGAATTACCATCGGAGGCTGGGCAATTAGATAGTTATAGTGTGGAAAAGCTAGTTGCAAATCTAGATCAACAAAAGAGTTTGTAGAAAACTTTAAAGGTATAATTCTTGTCACGTTTTCTATCTAAACACAAAGCAGATACTTGGTAGGAATTGAAATTGTTTCATATTTTGCTATGCATGATTAAGTAAATTCATAACCGTGGTATCCAATCCTACTTTGTGCTTGTTAGAGACTGTTTTGCATCTTGGAACAATCAAACGTTGATTGTTTATATATTTCTTATTTCTAGCAATATTTTTAAAAACTGTTTCTAGTGTTATAAAATCTGATTCTGAGAGAAAAATTAGTTTTGGGTCAAAAAGGATCTAGAAGTGGCATGCTACATTGTTGGTAGCAATAGCCGCCGCAGCGGCAAAGGATGGAGCAATGCGCGATAGCATGAAGCAGCTCGTGGCTGCACAACGTGCATAGGCTATAGTGGTGCTCAAGTCTCTGTGGCAGTGGCCCTTGTCGCTATCATTTGTAATGGCAGTATCGCTGCTTCCCATTACAACGCCAACGACTATCTGTAACTACGTCACAAAAGCTACCACGAACCTCGTCGTTGCGACATCGGTGAAAATCAGTGCCTCAAGAAGAATATATAAAATATTCTAGGGTTTCGATCGAGTGTGATATTTGGGGATAGGGGCTTGTTGTGCAATTTGTGAAATTATAGACCCCTGCCTGCAATTTCAATTCGGGGGTCAAGTTGTAATTTTGTAGGGAAGGGATTGTTTGAAATTTCAAAAAATTGGGTTCTGTTAATAATTTTTAAATAGGTTAGATTGCAATTTTCAAAAGGAGTTTTGAATTTATAAATAACAAAAATGGTTTTAAGTTTTATTTTCCAATGAGTTTTGACCTAAATTTGACCCATTTAAAATTTTATTTAAAATTCACAAGTTTTTAAATTGTCGCTGAAATTGAATTTTAACTTAAATTTAAAACTTTGACCATAAGTTGAATTTTATTTTATTTAGGAATTTTATCCTAAATTAAAATTTTAATTCAATTCACCCTAAAACTTAAAATTAGAGTTGAACTCTAATTTGATATTTAATTAAAATCTGGGTTTAATTAAATAAGTTCGCTCTGATACTTGAAATTAGAGTTGAACTTTAATTTAGTATTTAATTAAATAAGCCAACCATATAATTTTGGAATTAGAGTTTGACTCTAATTTGACATTCAATTAAGATATGATTTTAATTAAATTAAGTCGCTTATAATTTTGGAATCAGAGGTGGATTCTAATTTGGTATTTAATTGAGATTTTATTTTAATTAAATAAACCCGCTAATTAAATTAATTGATTAATTAATTATTTAATTGTTCTCTCCATTTGTCTAAGTTAGTTTGATGATTCTAATTGTTATAAACTTGAAACATGTTTGCATATAATGTTGGATATTATATAAAAATGCATTTATATGATAAGTGTTTAGTTAGTGGATGATTTGGACTTGACCATGTGGATGTGTTAAATTGTTAGTTTTATTCTTATTGTTTTATGGGCCTATGAACTCTTATCTATTTTGAATCTACGAGTCCATTATTATTATTATTATTATTATTATTATTATTATGGGCTTGCATGTCCAGTTTATTTAGATCTGGGTGTCAATTATTATAAGACACAAGTTACAACTGGAGATACAAGAAGATGAGGGGACTATGAAGATGGTTCATTTCATATGTCAATGCTATGCCCCCCTAACAACTGATCAACTAGTCTTCACTTTGGTATGGGAAGGCTAGATAGAATTAATCTATAATCGTCCACACTATTATATGTATGTTTATTTGCATGCTAGATGTATAATAAAATATATATAATTATTACGATGAGACCTTTGCATGCAAAACCCCTCGTTGAAAATATTAAGTCATCTTCTTATTCGCCTTCCATCATTATAGTGAAAAACGAGAATCCTAAATCGATCTCAGCTTGTTGAGTACACTCAAGGNAACAACTGATCAACTAGTCTTCACTTTGGTATGGGAAGGCTAGATAGAATTAATCTATAATCGTCCACACTATTATATGTATGTTTATTTGCATGTTAGATATATAATAAAATACGTATAATTATTATGATGAGACATATGCATGGAAAATTACTTGCTAAAATATTAAGTTAATTTATTATTTGCCTTTTAATCATTATAGTAAAAAACTAGAGTCTCAATCGATTTCAGTTTGTTGAGTATACTCAAGGATTTGGATATGTTTGACACCGTGGAGTATTAGATATTTCTAAATGATGTGTTTAACCTAACTAAAATTTATCTTTTATTGAGTACACTTAAAGGGATAAATTCTAGAATTGTGTTAAGTTAATACATCAGATGTGTAAAGACAAATAGTTGTCAACTTAATGATCTAGGAGTTATATGAAGATACAATTAATAATAGTATCTATCCAAATATTTTATTAAAATTTGTTGAGTACACTCAAGGTCTTCATAGTGCAGATTGGTTCATAGCCCACTAGAAATCAAGTATGGATTCCATAAATTCACGTGAGATGATCATAAATTTATTTTAAACAATGTGAACAATTTAATAAAAGACTATGTTAAATTAATTGATGTATTTCTATATATTATTCTTTACTTTTCGTCATTTACAATTTTTTGAATAATGAGTAACCATATGAATTTGCGAGGCATACTGGATGCCAACAAACTGACCGGGCATCATTTTCTCGNAGGTCTTCATAGTGCAGATTGGTTCATAGCCCACTAGAAATCAAGTATGGATTCCATAAATTCACGTGAGATGATCATAAATTTATTTTAAACAATGTGAACAATTTAATAAAAGACTATGTTAAATTAATTGATGTATTTCTATATATTATTCTTTACTTTTCGTCATTTACAATTTTTTGAATAATGAGTAACCATATGAATTTGAGAGGCATACTGGATGTCAACAAACTGATCGGGCTAAATTTTCTCTTGATTGACACCACAATTTGAGAATTGTTCTCAAACATGAGAAAATTGGTAATGTCTTTGAGCAGCAATTTTCTAAGACACATACTAAGAACTCGACTAAGGAAGAGATGGTTGTTTACAATAAACACAGTGATGACGATAATATTACAATATATGTGATGCTTGCAACTATGTCACCTGAGTTGCAAAAACAACATGAGGGTATCGATGTTTACACTATGATTGTCATCTTAAAAGCGTTGTATGATGAATAATCACGTGTGGAATGATAAGAGACTTCCAAGCAACTATATCGATGTATAATGGTAGACAAATCTTAAGTCAATCTGAAGAAAATTAACTATATTAAGAAGTTATCTCAATTAGGTTCAGTTATGGACAACAAAATAAATATTTACTTGGTCTATAATCTCTACCAGAAAGCTATTCACAGTTTATTGTGAATATAAGCTTGAAGCATACTCACTGAGTAACTGAACATGCTTAAAATTTTTAAGCTCAACATCAAAGTTTTTAAGGGCACGTCTTCTCCATTGATTCTTCTAAGGGCACTAAGAGGATCTAAATGAGGCGTTAGGAAAACATCCAAGATGGCTAAGACAGTCAACATGAAGAAGGACAATACAAAATTTAATGACACTTGTTATCATTTTGGAATGAAAGGTCATAGGAAGTGAAACTTTATAGAGCTTGAATGGAAAATAGTCTTTCGAACATTTGACTTCAGGCATCTTTATTATTGAGGTTCAGTTTGTCTACTTAATTAGTTTCTTGGGTGTTAGATACTAGATATGAATATCATATTTGTATAAATATGTAGAAACTAAATAAAAGTAGACCACTACAGAAGGAAGAAGTTGACTACATGTTGAAAATAAGCAAGGGTTGCTATATTATCTATAGGAGCATATTTCTTGTTATTATCTTTACACTTAGTATTGTAATTAGAGAAATGTTGTTTTTCACCCACCATTACCAAAACATTAAATCAATTTCATGTTTAGACATGAAGTGAAAATATTAAAAACAATTGTTGTTCCTTTTATCTTATTAACATATTTTATGATTATTGTAAATTACAAAAATAACATTTATATTGTAGATACCGAGTCTTCTATTATGAGTATAGAAATAAAAGGCATAAAAGTGATAATATAAATAATACCCCATCTCTGGCATTGCAGACTAGGTCACATAGATGAAAAATGCATTTCCAAATTACACAGAGGCGAATATTTGGGATCAATTGATTTTGAATCATTTGACAAATGCAAATTACGCATGTTAGGTAAAATGACCAAATTTTCTATATACTTGAAAATGGAGAAAGAGATGCACAATTAAGTAGGCTTAATATATAGTGATATATGTGGACCAATATATCTTACTGCTAGATGAGTTTTCTGTTATTTCATCACATTTATTGATTATTATTTTAGAAATAGTTGTGTATACTTGATAAGATTCAAGCATGAAGCTCTTAAAAAGTTCAAGGGATTCATGCTAGATGTAGAGTAACAATTAGGTAAACATATTTTCACTGTAAGATCTAATCGATGTTGAGAATATTTTAAAGGTGAGATTTTAGATTATCTAAAAGAGAATGAGATTCTCTCGTGGTGGACTCTATCTCATACACCGCATCAAAACAGTGTATCTGATAGGAGGAATTGTACACTATTAGACATAGAACGATTAATAACGAGTCATGTTTGCCTCCTAAAATCATTTTGAGGTCATGCACTAATTGTCGCTTGCTGCACACTAAATCATATCTCATCTAAATCGGTTAACAAAATTGTGTATGAGTTATGGAAAGGTAGAAGACCCAACTTGTCTCCTATTAAGATTTGGAACCGTGATGCTCATGTGAATCGCACTTAATTGGATAAGCATCAGGCTAAATCCGATAAATGCATGTTTGTGGAATATCCAAAAGAGACAATTGAATATCAATTCTATATTCCCATTGGGAAGAAAGTGTTTGTCTCAAGACATATCATATTTCTAGAAAAAGAGTTTATTCTAGGAGAAGATGGTGGGAGCAAAATAGATCTTGAAGGAGTTCAAGAATCCATAGATATATTTGACCAATGAGATAAACCCGAGTCTGATCCCACACCGGTTCAAGGACATACTTTTGGTCAGGAAGTAGAGACTTATAAGGACACGTTCGCTCCTTATAAATCTTGTAGGATCGTTCAACCTCTTAGAAGGTACAAATCCATGATTATTAATTAGGCATTACTAATCGGGGATGATGAACCTACTAATTAAAGATATAAAATTAAGTTTTGACTTAAACAGTTAACAGGAAGTCATGAAATCTGAGATGAACTCGATGTATGTAGACAAGGTTTGGACATTTATCAACTAGCTTGATTGGATAAAACCTATAATTTGTAAATGAATTTATAGAAAATGTCGACATGAATGGAAACATCCATACATACAAAACAAAACTAGTAGCAAAATGTTATAAATAAAGACAACGAGTAGACTTTAATGAAACATTTTCATCTATAGCCATACTAAAATCCATTCAGATTTTGCTTGCAATAACTGTATATCATAACACAATTTGAAGGCTTTGAATCCAAATATGCTTACATGGTATGGAAGCTTGATCAATCCATATATGGATTGAAGCAAGCCTATTGGAGTTGGAATCTTCACTTTGATGAGAAGTCAAAAGGTTATCAAAAAAGAAAATGATCTGTATGTTTACATGAAGACAAATGGAAGCGATGTCGTATTTCTAATATTATATGTATATGACATATTATTAATGAAAAACAACGTTCCTACGCTTCAATAGGTGAAAATGTGGTTGTCAAAAAATTTCTCCATAAAAGATATGGGAGAGGCAACTTGATCTATAGAGATAAATCTAGAATATTGTTTGACCTTTCCCAATCTATATAGATAGAATCTTAAAAAGATTTTATATGGAGAAAACGAAATGAGAGTTCATTGATACATTAATGCTAACTTCCAATTAGACTAGGATGATAGAAAATCTCAATCAAGATATGAGTTTACTCTTAATAAGCGGTTAGTTGGAAAGTTTCCAAACAAGAAACAACCATTGATTCAATAGTAGAAGCCTAATCAGCATTCCTTCAGAAGCAACAAATGTTGTGGTCTGGATCAAGAAGTTCATCAATGAACTTGGAGTAGTTCCTAACGTTGTTG
>CAIGRH010076354.1:0-15719 GCA_903798295.1 Fraxinus nigra
TGATAGTAAGTTTGGTGAAAAAAATGGATGAATGGATGGGTATTTATATGGGAAAAATGAAATTGAAAAAAAAAAAATTTAATGATCAAAATGGTCACTGAATTTATTTTTTTATTTTTTGCAAGCCACAAGTCCTCATGGCTCACATATTATACGAGCCCACAAGCCAGGCTCGTGGGTCGCTCGACGAGTTGCTCGTGCAGACGAGCTCGAGTGGCTCGTGGCTCGTTTTTGACGGGCCGAGTCGACGAGCCACTCGACTCGGTTGTCACCCCTACATTGACTCTAGGTGGCCTAAGTACTCTATTTGTGGTTGAGCGAAAAAGCACTTCTTGGCATGGCGTACAGTTGATGTAACTGCAAGGCTTGAAACACTATTTCCAAGTGCTATTCATGCTCTTTTCCATCCTTACTGTATACTAGAATGTCATAGAAGAACTAATACAAACTTCCTTAAGTAAGCCCGAAAAACTTGATTCATAAGTGACTGGAAAGTAGCCAACGCATTGGTGAGCCCAAACGGCATTACCAAGAATTCAGAATGCCCCTCGTGCGTTCTGAACACAGTTTTGTGTAGTCTTCTCTTCGCACTCTAATTTGATGATACCCAGATTTCAGGTCCAATTTATAAAATACCGTCGCCCCATGCAATTCATCCAACAACGAATATTTGTCAAGGATGGTGACCTTATTGAGGGCACAATAATCGATACAGAAATGCTAGCTCTAGTCCTTTTTCTTGATGAGCAAAACGGGGCTAGAGAAAGGAGACACGCTGGGCTCAATGATTTCGGCTGTAAGCATTTCTCGAACCAATCTCTCTATTTCATTTTTCTGAATGGGCGGGTAACGGAATGGCCTGACACTAACCAGTTCAGTCCCTTCTTTTAGCCTGATAGCTTGATCAGTGTCTCGAAGAGGAGGTAACCCTTGAGGCTCCTGAAATATGTGCTGACATTGTTTGATATTCTTAGCTAATTCTTCTCCTTTCCCTTTCTCCTTTTGCTGCCGGTAAATTTTCCACCCATATTCTCTGGCCTTGTGTTGCAGAGCCTTCACAGTGGCTTTTAAACAAAACTCCAGTTTTATTCAGCCCTAGATCTCCCTTCAGCACTATCACTGTTTCCCCATCTGAAATTTCATGGTAAGTCGTTTCCAATTAACCTCCATGGAGCCCGGGCTACCCAACCATTGCATTCCTAACACAACATCCGTACCACCTAACTCCAGATGCAGGAAATTTTCTACTAACATCAGCCCTTGCATTTCCAATACGACCCCCTTATAGATTTCTTTCCCTTTGACAGATTACCGGATCCCATGATGACCCGAAGTGGTTGGCAATTACAACCGTTGGATTAACCCTAGTGATATAAAATTGTGTGTTGCACATGGTCGTTTCCCATTGCCTTGCTGTCCCCTTGAGTTTCATAGTCCCTGGAGTTGATAACCCAACTACATAATTTAGAGAGAGCTCCAACATCTCAACTACTTCTACCGGCTCCTCCTCATCCGGCGACTCAGTTTCTCCTTCCTCCAATTCATCCTCCTGCAACAATAGAACCGTGAGCTCTCGCCTCTTGCATTGATGACCCATGGTATATTTTTCGTCACACCGAAAACACAGACCCTTTTTTCCCTTCGTCGCTGCTATTCGGTGTCAGACATGCATTTGATCGGCGGGTCGTTGGTCGGCGCAATTAATTCTTCTCCTGCCGCCACAAATCGCGTTGAGAACAAACCTGATTTCCTCCCTTCCCAGCGACTTGGGGCTGCCAGCGATCTGTTCGTCTTATGGACCGGTCGCTCCCTTGCCATTTTAATTAGGGAAGATTTCACAAATCAGGCATTAAGTTTCACAATTGTAAAAGTCAGGTATTAAATTTTAAAAAATGCAAAATTCGGGTATTTAGTTAATTAATTGAAAATAATTATTATTTAGATATAATAAATTCACAATTATACAATTAATCAAAAATTTTATACGTTAAGAGTTTATTTCATTGGTCACGGATCAAAAAAGTAAATGTCACATTTTATTTATCGGTCACATATTTTCAAATTTGTTGGTCACAAATTATCGAATTTTAAGGTTACAGTTTAATGGTTAGTCACAATAAACCAAATAGTTGATCACGTACACCAAACACCATACCCCCAATCTCGATCACCATCAATACTTGGTCACAAAAGCTATCCCACCAATGCCCCACCAACAACACACCACCACCACCACAAAAATGCACCACTATCGCCAACAACAGAAATGCACCACCACCACCACCATCGGAAACGACGCCATGACTATCACACACATCTCTGTTGTCACCTCCCACAAACATTTGCTCCAACACCACACACTACCTCTACCTCTACCTGCAATTCCAATCAACCACCGCCTGCTAAAATCGAGGATTTCTTCCAACACCACCATACCCACATAAACAACCTAACCACCGTGCGAAAAATCCCCAAACCACCGTCACCACCATACCAACCAAAAACAGATGCAGAAGAGGAAACAAAAAAGAGAAATGACGATGGCGCGAGCGTCGTTGCTTACGATGGGAGAGATGATGTGCATCACGCATGGTGGCCGGTGTTGCGCTTGTCGCCGACGTACACGAGCACTGTGAAGAGACGCCTCATTCAACACAAAACCAAACGCTACAACCATTACCACCACACCTTCGCGTCGTCGCTATTTTGTACTTGCGGTGTCCCATTCGTTGTTGCAGTTTGTGTACAATGGCATCACTCGGCGACGCACAGTAGCCCTTGATGGCAGTTGTCGAAGTTTGAGTTTGAATGGGTCACCGATTGCTGGAGAGAGAGAAGGGAGAGAAATAAAATAAAATTATGGTTTGAGTGGATATTAATCATTAATTCAATATCTGAATTTTGATTAAGAAATCTTCACACCTGATTTTTGCACTTTGAAATTTAAACACCTGGATTTATATAATTTCCTCTTTTAATTAAATTATTTTGGTCCTCAATGCGTTGGGCCACATCTTGATTTGGCCCAACCCCTTTGGGCCCAACACTCTTTAGCCCATTAACAAAAATCCCCTCCAGTGATGCCCGTTACCCGCGCTGCCAATGCCTCGAAATTCCTCTTCAATTCGGCGACCAATCCCTCCTGTTTTACTGCCAGAAATTTTTCACAGATGTTCCATTCCTGGGCTGGCCAGAACCGCAGCAGTAACTGCTGCCGGAATTGGTCGCAGTTGCGAAACGGAGTCCTCGCCTCCATCCACTGCAACCAAGCGAGGGCATCGTCATCCAAGCTAACTCCAACCGTGCCCAACTGCTCTCTTTCGTTGAGACCATCAACTTCGATGTATCTCTCAGCTCGGAATAGCCAACCATCTGGGTTTTATCCGACGAAGATGGGCATTTCCGGTTTCCTGATTCTCCGCCAATTATTTTCCTCCTTGGCCTGCTCAATTCCCATTTCTCCGTCATGGTTTGTTTCCTGCCATTTTCCCCGTTCAGGTGATTGATGTTCCACCCTGTGTGCACTGTTTGGAACAGACCCTTCTATGACACTACCAAATCCTTCTCCTTTCATATTCTTGCCTAGCCCAGTCCTGGGATTGACAAGTGTTGCTACGGCTTTCTGGGTTTCCTCCAAGGATTGTAGAATCCTTGCCACATTTTGGTTGAGGTGCTCCACCGATTTCTCCAAACCAGGCAAACGTTGCATGCCTGCCCTCACTTCCTCTGTCTCCTTTTCCATTGCTTCTACCCTGCTGTCAGTTTTCTTTTGTGCCATTGGATCGAACAAGCTCTGATACCAATTTGATAAGACTCAAACTGAGTAGAGAAGAACAGAATTTATAATAGATCTTGGATTAAAAATGCAGAGAATTACTGATAAGAAAACAACAAGAAGACTCTTTTTCCCCACTCAATAATTGCCTGCTATTCTTGCCCTTCCTGTCTCTTTTTATAACCCCTCTTCCTAACAGATTTTTCCTCCCACTTACCCTCTAACTGAATGCTGTTATTCTACCGTCTAGTGGCTTCTCAATTCTTCTTGTTCCTTCTAGCATAGGTGAAACGGATTGAAGGCTTAACAGAATTTAATGTGCATGAGCTCAGGCACGCCGAGAATTTATCTTCCATTTTTGTATTTGTGTGTGTTAGGAGGAGGGGGATGGGGTGGGTCTGGATGTCATTCACCAATATTTCCTTTCTGATTCTACCATTTTTTCTTGTTGCAGAAACCCATTGTTCCCACTGAACTTTACGGAGCAATACGCAATTCACAGCTTATAGGATTATCGGGTTACTCAAAAGAGGTTCTCATTATTGAATTTGATCTGCAATTTGTATTTATATTTTCATACACTCGTACTGCATTTGAAGCTACTGGAACAGGTTCAGTTATTTTTATCAACTAGTTAGAGATAGTTTACTTTCTTTAGATACAAAATTATGCGCTCATTCTAATAAATGGTGCCTTTTTTTAAATAGGGTCTCCCTGTTTTTGCTGTTGGAGTAGGTCTAAGCACTTCTGACAAAGCTTCTGTAAGGCTTATTGATAATTGTTTTATTCTCTTTCTTTGAAGCATTCACCCCAGATTTTCTTTTTCATATTTATATATTTACCCATGCACACATGATGTAGCATCATAAGAAATTTTAACTCTGAAAATGTTTACAATATGTATCAAGTTTGTACGGCTGTAGATGAAATCCCCTGAAGTTAAGTTTTGCTGCCAGGACCTTCGTATTCATATTGCTTTTTTTCGACACAGGATGGTCCACTAAAATTTGGAAACTTGTCCAAATTTATTTTTCATTTACAATTAATGCTTTAATATGTCTGCCATATATAACTTTTTCTTGTAAGTTTTGGCAACTCTTTATCTCCAAATGAATGTAGACATGCAATTTCACCCACTGATAAGGGGAGGAGATTGTTTTTTTTTTTTTTTGATAAATAATCAGGAAATTTCATTAATAAAAAAGAATACACAGGGAGTGTATTATCAGTTTAAACAAGAAAGAAAAGATATGAAGTTAGACAGCCCCTCTATAGGATTGCTAGAAGGGGAGGAGATTGTTGCCATTTAACTCAAACCAATTCATAATGAGAGGGGCCAACAGGTGCCATGCGACCATGTTGAGAGGCAGTACTAGGGAGAGATTCTCACGTGCCACATGAATTGTGCACTGAAATATAAATAGGACATTATCTTGTATCGCTGTAATGGATGGGGGAAATGAAATAAAACACAACTTGAAAAACAGACAAGACTTGATATCGACACATTCACACTGGAGAAGGAAATTCTTATATACAGTATCTGTAGATAAAAATAAATTATTCAATATCAAGAAGACTTACCTGAAAAATAATTAATTTTTTATTTTTGTTGGAGAAGGCATGATTGAAGTGATCAGTTAGTTCAAAATTTTGGTGTTGGAAGGAAATACAGATCTTTTCATTGCCCATCTTTCCCTCATAACTCTGACATTTTTCACGTGCAAATTAAATCCTTCAATGATTTTATTGCTTAACATCACTTCAACATCATCCTTGTCTTCAATTTTTTTTTTCTTTGTTTTCAGGTTCATTATTATGTACAATCGTACATTCAGATCAATGAATATCGGGATCGTGTCATTTTGGTGAGCACATACTTGCTATTCTTTTTTACCTTTTCCTTTTATGTCCATTTTCATACTCATAATTGATTTGTTGTAGCCTGCTGCAACTAAAAAGTATGGTAAGCACATTAGCAAATGTATAAAGATTCTAGACATGACTGGCCTGAAGCTTTCAGCATTAAGCCAAATAAAGGTAAATTGACAACAAGTTGTTCTATAGCTTCCTGCCTATGATTTCTCCTTTCCCTTGTTCTGCGTTTCATGATAAAGTTACGTTTCTAAACTTTGATGCCATTTTCCTTTTTGTTACAGATCTTGACTATTATGTCCTCCATCGATGACCTAAACTACCCGGAGAAAACAGTTACTTATTATATTGTCAACGCCCCGTACATCTTTTCTGCTTGTTGGAAGGTTCGTCCCTCGTTATTGTCTTTATCTGTGTTCAAATATTTGATTTTCACAATGTAGCACAAAGTTTATCACTTATAGTTATCTTTTCAAATTCTGTTAGAAGTAAATGTAGATTTAATTTTTATTTTGAGAAACTTAAATGCAATTGTTCATTTGTAAACTATACATCTGAGCTGTTATCAGGTTGTCAAACCCCTTCTTCAGGAGAGGACAAAAGGGAAAATCATTGTATTATCTGGTTGTGGACAGGATGAGCTATTGAAGGTAGTGCTTTCTTATAATTTGTAGATATAGTTGATGTCTGGAATCGGAACCATTTTGGCATATTTGGTACAGATGAATAAATAGCATTGGACATTACTGAAAGGGAAAAAGAAGCTAAAGTCTTGTACATTATGTTGTCTAGTCTTGTTCATTATTGCGTACCATACATGCTATTAGGACGACTACATATTAAGGAATAGGCTCATGTTATAGTCCCGCTAGGAAAACCTTCTGCCACATGCTACTTCTCTCCACTTTTGCATGTTTACAACTGTGAGGTCTTTATCCATCTTTTGGCAAGATCTTTATCATTGCTTGCATGTTTGGTGCAGATAATGGATTATTCATCCCTTCCACATTTCTGCCGTAAGAGAAGTTCTGGCTCTTCTGAACATTTAGACAACTATATTGACAATTACTATTCCTTAGACCACCCCTTTCACCAACAAGTTTACAATTACATTAAGCAGCAATCCCTGATTCGTGAACCTGTCAAGCCGATAAAACAGGGATCCGTGCACGTGGCTTTGCCTGAGGATGCTGTTGAAGGAGCAGAGATTGCAAAGACTCTAGAATCTGAACTAGAGAAATTTAAGGATCTTGGCGGATGTCCTGAATCGTTGGAGGACCTGAAAATCGAAAATGGTAAGTCCTAGAAGTTCGATTCATCTTGTTTTGATAGGTGCTAAATCACACCCAACACAGATCTCTTGTTCTTAACACTAACCATTATAGTAATCTAGTTTAAGCATATTCAGTGATAGCTCATATAGATCTTTTGTGGGTGAACTGCCACTTATGATGTATGTAATTTACATGTTCGCTAAATCTTTTTTGTGATATATTTAAATGATTGTAAACATCTCATTCTGGTTATGTCTGGAGTTCACGATGGATGGTGGATACTAGTCTTCTGTTTTTCTTTTCAGTTAAACTAGTAATCTATTCCAAAGATTGAATTAAAAAAAAAAAAAAAATCATTCTTTACAGAACCTTTTCTGGATATCTTCAATTTGAGAGCCAATCTATCTTGAATACAGAATGTTTATTGATAAAAATTTTATATACGAAAACTGCAAGATCTGATCTTGATATTCTGGTTTGCTTCAAATTCCTAGAATGATCACGTTTTGTCTCTTGAGAAATTTAAGGGTGAGTTTGGTTTGTTGTTTTTAATTTTGAGTTTTGCAAAATATCGAAAACGTGTTTGGTATGGTATTTCTGAAGATACATTCGCAAAAACAAGTTTAAAATTATAACATAAAATTCAAAACGCATTTTTAACGTTTGTATGGAAAACAAGTGTTTAAATAAAATTTAAAAAATTGAAAGTTTTAAAAATTAAAATTCTAAAAATAAAATAAAATCTATAATTCAAAAAATATAAATTCTAAAAAATATAAATATAAATTTTGAAAAAAATAAAACTGTAAAAAATTCTAGAAAAAATAAAAAATAAAAATATTTCGAATTCTCAATAATAATTATATAAAATTCTAAAAAAATATTTAAATGAACACAGTAAAATATTATCTGTTCAAATATTAAATTTTATTTTTATTTCCTACATTTTGAGCTTAATTTATTATTTATTTTTGTTTTACTTTTGCTGTGAAAAAAAATATTGTAAGATTTACCAACTTTAAAATGTATATATTAATTGATAATATATTAACATAAAATTGTTTTATTTTTACTGGTTAATCAAATAAAATGTCATAATATAATTTTTCGAACTTCAAATCAAACGCGCTTTTAACGATCTTAAAACTGGCCCTCAAAATAGAAAATTAAAAATAAATTCAAAACTCAATTGAAAACTAAAACACAAACCAAACGAGCTCTAAGATTCTCCAATTTCATTCTGTTCTTTTTGGCGCCACTTTTGGAGTTCACCCTCCACTACCTTTTTTGCAGCTTCCGCCATTTCTGCTCTCTTTATAGCATCCTCAATTTCTGACTGTAGATCCTCACTCTCTTTTAAAGTTGTCTCCACTTTCTTTAGCGATTCTTTTTCACTTGCATTTATAGTTTCCGCTTGAGCCATGGCAGTTGCCACTTTAACATCTGCCTCATGCCTGATTTCTTCAATTTTCTTCTTCAGTGATTCAAATTCCTCCACCGACAATTTGATCCTCCGACCAGATCCTCCATTTGAATCAGGTTTTGGTGAGAAATGAATTTGATCATCTGCTAGTCTCTCTGCAGCTTTAGCCTTTTCAGCGTCTTTTAATGCAATTTGCAGTTTTTTCTCTGTTTCCTTGGTTACAATTCGTGCTTCTTCAGCTTCTTGCTCAAGTACTTCAGCTTTTTTCTTCATTTCTTCTGCTTCCAGTCGAGCATTTTCAGCTTCGGTCAACTGCTGCTCGAGAGCCAAATGTATATCATCAGATTTAGTTTCCCCTGAAATTACTGCTTCCAGTTCAGTTTTGCTCTTTACAAGATCAGTTTGCATACTCTCAGCAGCAGATTCTGCTTCAATAGCCTTCTCCTTTGATTCTGAAAGCTCCCTCTTCACATTCTCCAGTTCCAGTTTTAGTAATTCCACTGAACTTCGTAATGAATTTTCTTCTGCAACAACTTCTTGTAGTGTCCTTTTAGCATCATCAAGCTCTGAAACTATAGTTCTTAAAGAAGTCAAATCTGAAGCCTTTACATCATTCAGTTGTTCTTGCAAAACCTTTATTGCCTCTGTTGTTTCTTCGAGCTTCTCCTCAAGATTTTCACCAAGTTCAGGATCATATTCTGCCATCATACCCATGATTTTCTTGTCAACTTCTTCCTTAGCCGTTTTACGGTTTAATAGACGGACTTCCTTTTCTGCAATAAGCTTCAAATGTTGTTCTTGAGCCTGGATCGAGGCAAGCTTTACTTGACCAAGTGTGTCACGCAAGGAGGTAACTTCTTTTGAAAGATGACTTAACCTCTCTCGATTAACTTTAGTGGTGTGTTGTGCTTCTTCTTCTTCTTGAAATGCAGCCAATTTTGCTTCCAAGGCTGCATCAAAATCCTGCCTGAAATTTGTTAGTTCTTGTTTTGTAGAAATAAGTTCGCCGGCAGAGGCCTTATACAGTTCTCTTTCACTGTTAACATCCACCCTCCATGCATCATCACCCAGTTGAGCTCTAATCGATTTCTGCTCTTCAAGTTCTTTAGCTCGTTTATTTGCAGCTTCTGTAGCTTCAAATGCTGCTTGTTTGGATTCACTAAGGTTTTCAAGCTTGTTTGTTAGTTCTTGCAGGGTTCTATTGGCCTTCTTCAAATCGCGTAATGCTTGAGCCTTTGCAATGTCTGCGCTTCTAAGTTGTTCCCTGTAATACTCGAGTTCTTTAAGCGTTAAGTGATGTTGCGCCTCCTTCTCTAGCACTCTCTGCAACGGAAAGGTGACAACGAGTTTTAGACAATTGCATCGAGTAATACAGAACTAATGCATTCTACCTCTTCCGGAGTCTCTGTCTTCTTTACTACAGGCGTTCTGGGCGAGGCTCCAGCTTCGCCAAATAAACTTACAGCAGCCTTGACAGATTGAAATGGTGCTCGAGTGTCAATCTCTCCAACATCTCGTTGAGGAGAACTGATCGACCTAGGAGTTCCTTTAGATGTCGGAGAACGAACAGAGCCTGGAGAACCCACAGACCTAGGAGAACCCGAGCCATTCTGACCTGTTCTTACACTGAAACCGAACATTGTGCAGTGTCCTCCACAACCTGCAAGACCATTAAACCGTTCGCCCTTAACCTCCCATTATATTCTGGCCTTTTTTCAGAATAGGGTTTCAGTTTCTTATCAAATTCATGTGCATCTGTTCATCAAATTGTAAGAGAAAATGGTGACCCTGAAAAGCAAAAATGAAGGGACTTGCAAAATACAGAGGAGATAAAGTCACTCTTCCCTTCGGCAAAATGTTCATTTTACGAATTCATCAAACCTACCTGCGCAGGGTCGGCCTCGACTATGGGCGGCATAGGCTGTTGCCAAAGACCCCACATAAGTGAGGACCCTACATATATGTAAAGACCATTATAAAATTGGCCTAAGATCCCTAAAATCTAAAGATCGATCCTGCGTAGAGTCAAATCTATACTTATTTGCAACTCAACAAACCGAAATGAATTGCATTCAAATAAAAACGCGCAAGGCATGGCCAAACTAGAAGAAAAAACGAAGAAAAGAAATCCAATACATGCATTCAAGAAATCAAATTACGTCCATGAAATAACAGTGTACCTTAAAACGGTTTCTTTCTATTCGATACAAACAAGGCTTAATACTTTTCGACCGCCAGCCATCAAATGTTTGATTTAGCAGAAAAATACGGTGATATTGAATCATTACTCATTTTTCTCTGATAACCCTTTAATTTTTTGGATGTAAAAATTCCAAAACTCTGTTTCTCAGATGATTAGTATTCTTACAATGAAGGTAAAATTCAGATGTTTTGCAACCATCCATAAAATAACGGGTCTTGTAATTGGATCATTGCTTTTGGGAAATAAATAAATAAAACTTCCCTCACTTTTCTCCTAACCATTGGACAAAATATTTGAGCAAATGCTCATTTTTCTCCCAAATTTCGCACTCTCCGTTAGGCGGTTTTTTAATATTAAATTTAAAAATAAATCAAACTTTATTTCTAATAATAGTTCCACAACAGTTCCAATCTTTGTGCCATCTCCAACAACTTTTCTGGAGTTTACTGCAATTTTACATGACATGGTAGCAATACAACCTACAAACCTTGGGTTTAAATTCTATTTCATTCAAACCCTGAGCTTCTACAATCATAATACAACTACTTAGAAGGCTAATTTAAGGTTATAAAGATTTTCTACATACTTGGGGAGAATCCTTGATTCTATAAGCAAATTCACTTTATTTTGGGGGAGAAACTGGAGGAAGCTTGATCAATTTGATCTTCAACTCTATTTCCCCAGACTCCACATCACAAAGCCTCAACCAGACATTTTGAACCACCTCACCGCTTTCCCAATTTATAGAACTGTCAGCAGCTAGACAATTGTCGCTTTCTGGTATCACCTTCCTCAGTGTCATTCCATTAGTCGCAACACCGAGGATCTGTCTCAATCTGGCAGCTGCGGCTAGTGGTTGAAGGTTGATATGAGCGTGTCCCATCTTGTCATCGGCCTTGAAATGGTCTTTATCAAACACTTCCTATGAAATTACAGTACCAAATTCATAAAAATGCCCCTGTACTGTACATATCTAAAAGCATGCGGCTATTATAACCACTCTTGCAGGAAATGACTCATTAGTGATCCTGTTTCTCATGATGATCTACGCCTTTATGACCTCATAATAGAAATGAGGATCCGATGACTAATTCCTATTCTATTGTCTCATTTTACAGTTTCTTTACTTTGACAAGTAAAAGTTGCTTGTATATCAATGGAACCATTTCAAGCTCCTTTTACAGTAAAAACGTGTTTATTCCTACTAAAATTCAGTTTTCTGAGATAATAGGATGCAATCTTTTAAGGCTCTTGAACACATGTACAGGAAGGTCAGGGATTGGGAAGTTAAAACACTTGAGTTAATGAATTATGAACATATATTAGATTTGTAAATTTCTTATTTCTCCTAAAATTATAAAATTGGGAAAAAAGTTCTAGCAAGTGAAAATATTTAGAACTATAGATGACGGTTTAGAGCATTCTTCCAGCAAAAATAAGATTGTGCTGTAGATGGATTGTCGATTGAAGTATTAGACACGTACCAATTTGAGAACCCCAACAGGTTCTGAAAGGGAGAAACTAAATTCTTGATTCCAGGTAGGATTAAGGCAGCTGTTTATAACCTTGGTCTTTGCTGTCTGGAGAAAACAAAATTTATAAAACATGGCGGTTTACAAATCGAATGAAATCTAAGAAGCCCGTCTGCAATATAGCTAGATAGCATCATACAATGACAAAGAAATTCATAGAGTTGAGATCCCTCATATATACAGACGTGCAGATTAGCCATCCCTTTGCACTAGTCTCTAAAAGGGACGTGTCTTTTATGTTTTTCAATTAGTTTGTGCCAAACCAACATATGCAGGGAAAGAAAAATTGGATGGAGATCCTACTCCGGATGGAGGAGGACTGGGGAGGGTGTGAGTGGGTCATTGTGTCAATAGTGTTTTCACGCACTGCACTTACAATAACGAAGCAGCCATAACCATAAAGCATGGAGAGCGATCAACGAACTTTAAAAGGAACTAAATGATGATACTGGCAAATCCAACGTAAAACACTATACAGAACATGAAAATATGTCAACCTGGTTCCCAAGCTTGAGGATAACATAGGGGTCACTGGTCTTGAAGTCCCGGATAACCAATCTGTTTCCTCGTATAACAGTCACTTTTATCTGTCCCAATTCTTCTTCCATATCCCAGTACTAGAAAATAACTTAGTAGGAATGCCCCAACTGCATTTTACAGAAACATCAATATTTAAAGAATACAGAATTCGAGCAAAGGAAAGTATAATCCTTTTATAATCCTTTTCAACTTCTGAAATAATTCTGAAGATCGTTTTTCTTAAAAATTGCTAAATTACAATCCAACAACACAATACACCAAGTACTAGAATTACAGCAAAATGTATAGATGAATTCATTAATAACAGATTTATTTATCCATAGAAACTCAGTAGCTGTTAATCTAACAACGATATGGTAAAATCAATTTTGAATGAAAATGGGCATTTATATTCTGCAACATTTAGCAGAACATAGGGTAAAACATCAAATATATATTATTCAATTAATCATTTCTATAATTACTCCATTGGGCAGAAAATTCTTGAAAAAAAAGAAACGCAACCCACTTTTCACCGAATATTTTAAAATTCATCCAATTGCAGAAACACATATAAATAAAACCCCGACAGGAAATATCATAACAAAAGAAAATGGATCGAGACACAAATTGGGACAAGAGGGTAAAAAGAGAAAATGATTACAGTGAAAAAAAAACAAGAAAAGAATAACAGAGACAGAAAACACAAACCGATACGCTGACAGGAAAAGGAACCCCAAGTTAAAATGCTCTTCTTTATCGAAGAGCTCTCGTTCAGTTTGCTGTTCTTTGTTAAAGTGCTACAAAAAAATACAGAATATATAGTCGCAATATATTTATATATAAGTAAGATTGACGTGGCACCAACTCTCAGGTAATTCAAAGAAATGGTAGCGAATGAAGAAATTTCTTATTTAATTCAGTACAAAGAAAGAACATAGTACGTGTTTGTAAAGTGATTATACACTTCTGACCAAGTATACTTTTTGTCCTTTCGTACATTTCATAGAATTTACAATTTTTAGCTACGTAAATTTTAATTCAACCACTTCGAGAACATATTCTTATGGCTTACATAGCCGTCTTAGCCTCCTGTTTGGTACGGATTAAAATTTTATTTTAATTCAAGTCCAAGTTAAAGTCAAACAATCACTATTAACCACATTTTTTATGGGTCCCACAACTTTTCAACTGCACGTTTCAAAAACTTTTATCACAATCTATTAAAAATCTAATTTTAATCACCGTCAAACACCCTCTTAGTTTACAAGTAAATCTATAATTAATTTTTTTTATAGCCAAATATGCAAACATCTTAATTCTTCTTTGTTTTCATTTTTGTTCTTTTGACTAATTCTTCTTTCCTTTATTCCACTTTCATCTATTACTTTGAAAACGAAATTGCATATTTTATAAAATCACTCTAGAATGACATGAACTTGAATTTAAATAAATTTTTGAACTTGTCACTTTTTCTAAGAGTGCAAATTGAGAGCTTCTCAAAATGTCACTCATCTTAGTATTGTTATCGAACGCGGCGCTTAAGTTTGAGGTTCTAAGAGCATTTCCAAGAGGTTCTCTATTTTTAAACAGTGTATTCTATCGAGCGTCTATAAATTTAAAGAGTTAAAATTTTGAAGTACTACAACAAGCTCTTTATATCTAACACTTAATTTTATTACTCCTAACAAATATTTATTATTTTTCTTTATCTTTTATTTTAACTAGTTTTTCTTTATATTATTTTATTGATTTCATACGTTAAAAATTGAAACTTTTTGAATGCATTTAATTATAAATTTCGAGAGCAAAACTCACTCTCTAAATTAAAATGTTAATTTAAAGAGTTTCTTAGAGTATGATTTTAAATGGTAACTGTTTAAAATAGAGAGCATCACATATTTTAAGAGTCTCTTAGAGATATTCTAATGAAATTCAATGGGTTAGTAATTGGTACGATTATTCCGACAGACAGACACATTTCACAATAACTTATAAAGATTATTTGTAATTTTTAATGATTTTTTTATTACTTTNTATATTATTTTATTGATTTCATACGTTAAAAATTGAAACTTTTTGAATGCATTTAATTATAAATTTCGAGAGCAAAACTCACTCTCTAAATTAAAATGTTAATTTAAAGAGTTTCTTAGAGTATGATTTTAAATGTTAACTGTTTAAAATAGAGAGCATCACATATTTTAAGAGCCTCTTAGAGATGTTCTAATGAAATTCAATGGGTTAGTAATTGGTACGATTATTCCGACAGACAGACACATTTCACAATAACTTATAAAGATTATTTGTAATTTTTAATGATTTTTTTATTACTTTCAAGAGCGAAGTGTAAGGCCCCACATAAGTACAATTATGGTATTTGGTGGGCTAAATAATTTACCGGATGTCCCTAGGTTTTGACCCTAACGTGCAATGTCTTAAAAATCGGATCGATCCGATCGGTTCAATCAAGAAAATTGGGAATCGAGATCAAAATCGATCCAGTTAGACTTATAAAACATCTAATTAAAATTTGCCCCGAAAGCTGTTAAACCGGCTTGTTTTTGAAAAATTCATGACTCGTTCCCGATTTAACCTGTCCAACTTATGTATATGTATATTTTTTAAAATTTTTAAACGTATATTTCTTAATTTTTAAAAATCACAGACTCGACGCAGGTTCAACTATTTTACACTTGACTCTTTCTTTCTTCCAGTTCGATAATTTGATCGATTTTTAAAACATTGCCATCATGAGAGGTGGGGATTACATAGGCTGTCGGGGTTGTGGACACGTGTCAGTTGCTAGGACCAAGTCCTATAATCTGATGACTTCACCTACGCGCAATTAAAAGGAAAAAACGTAGTCTTTAATTCCTCTTTCTTATTTACAGATCTGATTACGATTTTAGTAAGTTGGACCAATTCTGTTGATTTGGACCATGATCGTGTTTGACCTTTGACCTGGTTTCTTCTACTGTTCCAATAAGTGAATTATTAATTGCTTACATCATTCATTCATTTGCAAGAATAATCCCCAATTGGTTTGGGGGTGATTTTCATAATTACCAGTAAATTTGAAAATTTACAAAAAATTTGTATGTGCAGTAAATTTTTT
>CAIGRH010076417.1:0-11209 GCA_903798295.1 Fraxinus nigra
CCTAAAAAATGAATTGTGTCAAAGTTAACACCTAACTTTTGAATTCTTCCCTTTGAAATCAAGAAGCGACAATTAAATAGAATCAAACAACAATATTTATTAAACCAATAAGTTACCACAAATAGGCCCAAAATAAAACTAATCAAACCACAAATCAATAACTGAAACCCAAAATAAAAGTCAACAAATCAGATCCCAAAAAGAAACTGTAGCCCAATAATATGTCCAATGCACTAATGAAGTGGCCCAAACTGAGAACAATTATTGCAGCCTAATACACTTACTGTAAACCAATAATTAGCCCAATAATAAGACCAACACACTAAAAAATCCCAAACTAAGAATAAATTCTGCAGGAAGAAATTGCCAACTAAGATCATGAACAGAAATTGCTGACTACAGCAAAGCAGAATGCCCAAGAAGAATTGTCCCAAAAAATCAACAACATAACAACCGCTTCGATTTAGAGACAGAATGCCTAAGAAGAATTGTCCCTGAAAATCAACAACATAACAATCGCTTTGATTTAGAGACAGCTTCGATCGATACTCGAGTTTTTTTTTAATCAACAACAAGTCAACAACTACTCCAATTCCCAACAAAATCTGATACTAATGGATTGAAGCGAATCATCTCTTTCAATTGCCATTTGAAATCAAGAAGCGACAATTCAATAGAATCAAACAACAATATTTATTAAACCAATAAGTTACCACAAATAGGCCCAAAATAAAACTAATCAAACCACAAATCAATAACTGAAACCCAAAATAAAAGTCCACAAATCAGATCCCAAAAAGAAACTGTAGCCCAATAATATGTCCAATGCACTAATGAAGTGGCCCAAACTGAGAACAAATATTGCAGCCTAATACACTTACTGTAAACCAATAATTAGCCCAAATACTTTAGCCCAATAATAAGACCAACACACTAAAAAATCCCAAACTAAGAATAAATTCTGCAGGAAGAAATTGCCAACTAAGATCATGAACAGAAATTGTTGACTGCAGCAAAGCAGAATGCCCAAGAAGAATTGTCCCAAAAAATCAACAACATAACAACCGCTTCGATTTAGACACAGCATGCCCAAGAAGAATTGTCCCTGAAAATCAACAACATAACAATCGCTTCGATTTAGAGACAACTTCGATCGATACTCGGGTTTTTTTTTTTAATGAACAACAACTACTCCAATTCCCAACAATGATGATCGAGACCAGCAGTTGGAGAAGGAAAGAAGAAACAAAGAAAGAAGAGGGAAAAGGGAAGGAAACAGAGAAACAAAAGAACGTAGAAGATAATTTCAAACCCTTGAATAATAGCTCTGATACAATGTGAATAATACAACTCAAATTAGAAGAGAAGAACTAAGAGATGAGGAAGAGAACCAAATGTAAGATCCTCCAAAAATTAGGGCAAAATAAATTACAATTAAGTTTATATACTACAAAATAAAGTAAACAAAAAAGGGGGATCACATGTACACCATTGACCAACAATTTAAAATGTTCATAAATTTCATGTCTAAATGAATATAAGTTACTTAGGCACGTTTGGCTAGTCTGAAAAGTTTTTTTAGCAAGTAAACATTTAAGATAATTCCTATAGATAATCACTACATTTTATTTTATTATTATTCTAGTCAATGAAGTTTTTTAGTATTTATACATATCAACAAAGTTTGTATTTATTATTAAATTAAAATTTAACCCATGTAAATTAAGGAATTTCTCATGTAATAAAATGGATACACCAAAAAGAAAGGCCAATTAAATCAACCCATAATTTGAACTCACTAAAATACTTGTTCAAACTTCGTATATGTGGAAAGGAATAGTCATATAAATTAAATAAAAATATATAATTATGATGAAGATTCAAAACTGTGGAGGAGACGCCAAGTGTAATCTTTTGGAATTAGGAAGAATGCATTAATTTACATGGAAATGTATTCAAATTTAGTGGCGTTTACTGAGCATAAAATATGATAATTAAGTGATTAGGCACCTAATCTTGCTCTATTAACTTATTTAGCCATAAACATGATTGAATTATGGTACACTCTGCACATCTTTCATCCATTACTTTTTCTTTCACCTTGTAAAATAAGTAAGCACTCTATATTTTATACCCTCCTTCGTCTACTGTTGTTGGATTTTGTTCTATTGAAACAACAATATATGGAGCTGCAAATCTTAGCCCAATTATCCCTAATTTTCTAGAAATTCTATGCAATCTAAACATGTTGGACAAAATGCAGAATACATAGGCTGTCCACTTGAGGATCAAAAAATTTGTTAAGGAAAATAAAAAGGAATTCTTGATTTGTGCTCCATATACACCATTTTCTCATGAGTTGCTTTATGCAAAGAGATTAATCACCTAGTAACATTCTAATTTCTGACTATTCTCCAAGTAGTGTTTCTCAAAAATTCTATTGGGACGTTGGGTGTCACCACTTTCACCGACAAGTGTGATTCTTATAATATATCATCTCGTTGAATATGCTGACATCCTTTATTCATGCAGGTGGTGGTTTTGGTTGGGTGAAGTATCAAATTGACGATCTTAATGATAAGACAATGACGTGCAAGTGCACATTGGTTGAAGGAGATGCTTTGATAGAAGGACTCGAAAAATTAAATTATGAGATCAAGTTTGAGCCATCACCCAATGGGGGCTCTATCTCTAATGTTACAAGAAAGTGTTATACTAAAGGTGATTTTGTTCTCAAAGAAGAGGATATCAAGACAGCAAAGAAAGAGTCCTCGGCATGTACAAGGTTGTGGAAGCCTGTCTTCTCCGAAACCCAGATGCTTATGCTTGATTCGAAGCTCGTTAGAGGGGTTTTGAATTCAATCAAGCTATATTTTCCTTTTGTGTGTTTGTCGTTGTTGCGTTTTTTTTTTTATATCGCAAGTGTACGATATCGAACAAGTAATATAGTGGACCTAAGAGTCCGGATTATCGTTCCCACGAAGACTATACTTTAGTATCGGATATATTCCTCATACTACTATTTGATGAAAATAAACAAACTCTAAATTCAGATTATGATGAATATGGATGTTTTTGAAAAACTAAATTCCTAGAAAAATGACAATTGATGAAAGAATATTGGAGACACACAAATNATTTTCCTTTTGTGTGTTTGTCGTCTTTCTATGCGCCCCATGAACATGGCGCAATGGTAAAGTAGGAGAGTTCTAAACGGAATATGAGATGTTTGAATCCCCGCTATAGTTATGTTGAAAGGCAGATGTTTTATGGAAACAAAGTCATAGTACGCTCTGTCACCTCTTCGGGGTTCTCGTCTACAGGACATAAAGGGGAATCCATAGAGAGAAGAACCGCTTTTCAAATATTTGGTCCAAGTGTGGATAAAGTGTGCAAGTGTGGATAAAGTGTGATTACATCCGATTTACCTAAGTGGCGAACAAGGGGAAATGTCGCCACTCCTCAAGAATAGTCATGCGAAACTCGTACACACGAGTCATCAAAAGAAAAAGAAATGACATGTGATTGTGATTTCTTCAATTGTAGTCATATATTTCTTTTGAATAAATTGAATTTCTCTCACGTTTTAAGGATTTATGATCAGAAGATTTACATTGAACTCCAATAATCCTGGATTTGAGAGTATATTACCAAAATGCTAATAAAAGTTCACTAAGATGGTATGGTTGTGCTTCTTAACCGGACACTAAACTATGCTCAGAAAATTTATACAAATCAACTAGTTAGAAAAATTAGCTCTCAACACTAGAAGGAATACTAAAGACACCTTCTAATTTCCCTAGGAAATAGAGAATGAAATAGAAGATCCTGGAGTTAAATGTTTCAACTGTCTCTAAACTTTGCACCATGTTACGGTTTCCTCAATTTTTTGGTCACCCACATAGGCAGTAATTGAAACGGATTTCATCCAGTGAGTGATGGAGTGGAACTCTTAATAAAGTTCGGCAAATAAGTCATGATATGATGCAAAGTTCAGTGATCACTCAAACATTTAATTCAAGATCTTGCACACAAAGCTCATAGTCGATGCTACTTTAAGGAACGCGAGACTTGCATCAAATGCTTAGAAACCGATAACTCGTAATTAGACAACCAAAAAAGCCTGTTAGTTTTTCTTAAATCCCGTGACAATTCAAAACACAATGTTTTTATAGACTGGTTATACGTATGTAGTTTAAACTTGAATTCTTCTCCCGAGCATGTTTGAGAAGTGTTTGTAAATGATTTTAAATTATAAATTGATATAAATGAATAGTCAATAAGTGAGTAGCATTTTTTGGGTTCCACAAAATGTACAATAAAAATGATTTGATCAAAGCTTCATGGCAATTGTTTATAAATTGTTTAAATTATAAATAAATAAAAATGAGTTACTGATGAATGGGTAATACTTGAGATCTCTTAAAATGTGTGGATGAAATTGGCTTGAGCATTATAAATAGTATAAGATTTTTTAAAAACTATTTTTCGTCAAAATCATTTTCAATCACATTCAATGGGGTCTACAACTTTTTCCTGCATTTAACGTTCTCTGAAAAAAAAAATCACTTGGATTAATCTGTGTCAAGCAAGCACTTATGTAGTATTAGGTCGTATTTGATAATACTATTGACGAAATGTTTACATCATTTTTCATTTTTAAAATGTTCAGTACTATCTAATACATCTTACCAAATTTGTTAGCTTTTACGAAGCTGTCATATATCATTGATGCATCTGCTAATCATGATATATGTTACAAATTACTGATGCACATTTTATGTTTTGGACACTATTGGGAGTCAAAATTATTTGAGTTGGAATACAAGCTTAGTGGCAGCTCTCAACTTGGGTAGTGGTACCTAAGTTTCGTCATGATGTACATAGTGCTACCTTTGTATGTCTACGTCTCTGCCATGTCATGGCACACGGTGTTGCCATTGTATACCATGACATGCTCACGGTACTACCTACGTGTGCAGCGTGCAAATGATGTTGTTTTTGTGTTTCATGATGTGCCTGCAATGCTACATTTGGGTGCCATGACATGTCTAATTAAACCTCAAGATGTTTTTTCTAATAGTTGTCAGAAACCATAAAATGATCATTCGAGACAACATTAACGTATTTCATATCTTTCACATTTTTCCGCCCTCGTTTCCATTTTTCTAGGTACCGAAAAGTTGATAATAAACATATTTTTTTTTCCTGAAAATATCTAGTGCTCGTCAAAGATTTCATATATTAACATCTTTTGAGATTTTTTTTCTCATTTTTTCACATTTTTATGAATAAAATTAATTCCCTGCCAATTTTTATTTTTATTTTTCAGACCCCATTTAACCATATTGTCATCTCTAACCAGATGTTCTTAAGAGAAAGAAGCACAATAGGCACTGATGAGCAGCAATGCCGACAAATTGCACGAAAGAAGTCTGTTAAAGGGATTACTCTTACAAATCCTATATCTCTGTGGATTTTTGTAGGTTGCATGTCTGAACCATCGTTGATCCTACACTTTGTCGAGCCAACAACATAATACAAACATCAGAAAGTCAACTTCTGCAACTTTATACCCTCCTTTGTCTGTTGTCTTTGTCTGTTGTCATAAAGAAACATAGTGAAGTTCAATCAAGCACGGACAAGAAGCAGAATATATAGGATTTCTACTTGATTTTTGCTATATATACACTAGTATCCTTACAAGTGGTTCTAACTTCTATGCAAAGAGAGTATTCATATTGTAATTTCTAACTACTCTCCAAGTAGTCTTTATACAAAACTCCATAGGAAGCATGGGTGCTACTACCACTTTCACTGATGAGCATACTTCTGCTATCGCCCCATCAAGGATTTTCAAAGCCTCCATTGTGGACTCTCATAACTTGATCCCAAAACTCATCCCACACGCTATTAAAAGCATTGAGTTCGTCCAAGGGAATGGAGGAGCAGGAAGTATAAAGCAAATCAACTTTGCTGAAGGTGGTGGCTTTGGTTTGGTGAAGTATCATATTGATGAACTTAATGAAGAGATATTAACATACAAATACTCGTTGGTTGAAGGCGATGCCTTGATAGATGGGCTCGAGAAAATAACTTACGAGGTCAAGTTTGAGCCATTACCCAATGGGGGCTCCATCTCTAAGGTTACAAGCAAGTATTACACCAAAGATGATTTCAAGCTCAAAGAGGAGGATATCAAGGCAGGCAAAGAAAGAGTTCTTGGCATGTACAAGGTTGTGGAAGACTATCTCATCCAGAACCCTCATGCTTATGCTTGATTTGAAGCTTGTGTGCAGGATTTGCAGAAGATGAAGCTATCTTTCCCTTATGCGCGTTTTTTACCAAGTCGTCTTTGTTCTGACAATAAGCCATGCCCAATGGCAATTTCTTCAGCTGCAATCATATATTTCTCTGGAATAAAATGCACTTCTCTTGAATATCTCTTGCAAACATTTGAACAAAGCAGCAGTAAAAGTTAACCATTATGATTGCTTTCTAATAAGGATGTGCTCTGAAGATGGCCAGATGCCTCTGGCACAAATTTGCATAAATTACTATATCAATGTAACAAAAATTAATCATAGATAACCAAGACAAAACTATTACAATGACTCTTTCCCTGCACATCTGATTGATTTACTAACATAATATTGGAAACAGAAAAATTACGAATATGAATGTGATCTTCGAAAATTACTTTTTGGAAAACTGTCTCTGAGCATCAAAACGGTAAGTTTTATCATTCTGATGAGTTTTGCCCGTTTTCTTTATTCTTGCTGGTAACCAGAGAAAGATCTTTCTTGTCGAGGAGCCTGCCTGTAGAAACCATTTCCTCTTGGTCTGTTGTAATCACGGTCATTTCCGTCTTGATTGATTCCCTTGTCAATACCCCGACCACCAAAGCGTCCCCTTATTCCTTCCATCTGGTAGCTAAACCTGCCTCTACCTCTTCCTCCTGTTCACAACAATTAACCATAATAAAGAATTACTGTCTGATATTTCGATAGCCGAATATAGCCCCTGTTTGGCCCCCATTAAATTAAAATTTATTTTTCTCTCTTTTTATCAATCACACATTTTCCAATAAAATAATATCACATGTAAATCTTAAAATCTTTCCTTCTTTTTTAACCACACATTCTCCAAAAAAATTACTATTTCTCTCATTATATCTAGAATAATGGAGCCCAAACAGGGGCTTGATCACCAGGCTTTCCCCTATTCCTGTCGTACCATCTTTCAATATAGTGGTATTGCCACTATAGACTTCCATAGTACACGGTAACATTAAAAGCTTATTTAAATTAGCCTTTTGACATTTGTTTCTTTGCAGAGATCATCCAACCTTCGCACAAATCTTAGTTGGCACCAAAAGAAGTGTAGCTACTACCCCGTGACTTGGAATAAAAAGTAATGCACTGAAAATTCATAGTTAAAGAATTTTAAATCCAAAGAAAAAAAAATGAATACGTACTTCCTCCCCGAGTTAAGTTGATTCTATTTGGTCTCCGTCCTTCAATGTGGAGTTGGTGCCCACCAATCTCAACCATAGATGCCTAGAAGGAAAAAAAATGAAACATTAGGGGCTACTTTATGTGCAAATTCATAGCCAAGATATTTTATCCTGCAAAGAACTAAGTAAAGAATACAACCCATGAGTCGGATAGAACATAGGAGTTTAAAGTTTGTAATTTGTATAAATATAATAAAAACATTTGAAAAGAAGGATTTACGAATTCTCAAAAGGATATCACACCTTAACTGCATTTTGCACCCCAGATATATCTTCAAACTCAACAAATGCATAGCACACGTCGATATCCTGCATGGCTTTTAAAGTGTAAGATTACACCTCACATGAAGCGAAACTGCACCTATATAAAAAGAGGCAAGCCAAAAAGAACAGACCTTCCGGGTTCTTATGGCCACGCCATCAGGCTTGAGTTTACCAAATTTCTTGAATTCCTCCGCAATTTCAGAAGCAGCCATTGTGGTTGGCACATTTCTCACATACACCGACTTTACTTCAACTATAGATGGTAAAGGTTGGATGAATATAGAATTGCATCAGTAACTAGAAATTTCATCCAAAAAAAAAATTATCTTACTCCAATACACACAATGGTTAGATATCCATGGTACGATTGACATGTCTATTGATTGTGATCTCCAAGGGTATGAATATGGAATAGGGGGGATGGTATTTTTGTGTTCATTTGCAATCTATGTCCACATCTACGATATCTGTTGAACATCACCATTTTTCCGAAAAAATTGCCAAATATCCACATTTTTGTTGATCTCTCCACTTTCTGAAAAATATTCAATCATCTGGAATACTGATCATACAGCATTTTAACGGAGAATCTTCAAGATTCAAAGACATACTCTGCACTTGAAAGTGCAACATCATGAAAAAACTCAAGTGTAAGTACCTATTGTATCCACAGGGCATAGGATCCTTGTCATGTCAAGATATGGTCAGTTTGTGCCCTCGGGCCTTCTTAAACAATTGACAAGTCAAGGATATTCCATGATCACAACAATAGGAAAATATCAAAGTCAAAATATGTGGCTAGAGTATTATAGTTTACTAGTATGGTTTAATCTTGTATGATTTTTGATGCTCTAGACGAGATTCAACAGGCGGTAATGTGATTTTAGACTAAAAACCTGTATAATAACTTAGGCTGAATCTGTAAGTGGATATTTTCCTATTAGTTTTCAACTGTATCCGAGAGCTATATCTTACATAATTTGGTCGCTATATATACATAGAAGCATTTATGTATATTTTTTGATCGGGAAGCATTTATGTATATTAACATGATAACCGGATGTCATTTGAGTGCTTGAACAAGCTTCGAAAAAATCGCCGACGCTTGTCATCAATTTCAACATTTTTTGTGCTCATCCCATTAATTTTTATCGACATCAACATAATAGTCAATATTCCCAAATTTGCAAAGCTTTATATGACGATCAATATAGAGATTTAATAGACAAGGCTAGGATAACAAAAAGAAAAATTGAAGA
Source organism: Fraxinus nigra (assembly GCA_903798295.1). Classification (NCBI taxonomy): domain Eukaryota; kingdom Viridiplantae; phylum Streptophyta; class Magnoliopsida; order Lamiales; family Oleaceae; genus Fraxinus; species Fraxinus nigra. The sequence goes on from CAIGRH010076417.1 coordinate 9,040, forward strand.
ATTTTACCTTCATCTTCCATGGCTGATGCTTCGTCCACTGAGTCCATCCGAGAGCTTTCAACTGGGTTTGATGATGCAGCTGACGGCAGGGGGGAGGGTTCAGGTACATGCTGCCACTCGGAAGGAGTAGGCTTGTTAAAAGAAGGCTGAGATGGCACAGCTGGAGCAGATTGCCCTTTAGCAACCTGTAACTTCCAATCATAATGTACCCGTCATTAATTTGGAAACATATGGGCAACTATTGCCATGACAGTGCAAGGTTTAAATGTAATCACATACAATAGAGGCGTAAGTATGCTTTTGGGGTTCCACAACAGGTTCTTCAATAGAGGAAGCCAAACGGTCAGGTACAGAATTCATAGTAACTTGAAGTGAACCATTCGACTGCAAAGCAAAATTATCTTCAAGGACCTCTTCAGTTTCAGGGACTTGATTAAGCTGTTTGTCTGGATAGGTATAGCTATTGACTGGACCATTCTCTTCAACCTTAGCTGGAGCCATGAACTCCCTAGGTTGGATATCTCCACCCAGCATGTAACTGGGTACTGCAAAAACAGATGTTGAAATCCAAAACTTAGACATAGTATATTTTGCATACCAACATGTGAAATGAGTATATTGAGAAACAACCATGCTACAAGTACATAATGTGTTATCTAATGTGTTACAGAATTGACAAGTGCCGGCCCCCTATTGGGGGGGGGGGGTGGCTGTTGGCCCAAGCGGCCCTCTATTAACTTGTCAATTCGGTAACCAATTAGGTAAAAAATTATGTACAACAAGAATAATTCATTGAGAAAAGACACAGTGAACTAGACACGGATAGTAGCATTGTCAAGTAGTTATTTTAGAGAGTTTCTTCCATTGATGATAAAAAAATGATATCAATTGTCGTACTCCAGATCTTGATGTCATGTTACGATTGAAGGACCTTAACAAATATTCATAGTTTTAAATTGTATCCATCCTTAACAAGACTGTTATTCAACTTTCTTTTATATTATAGTATTTGGTGTAGTTTCTGAAAGCAAAAGAAATCAATATTCTATTGTTTTTATGAATTATTGCCCTTCCAATTTTATTATTCTGAAAACTAGGAACACACCTTTCCATTTTATTAAGTCCACTAGGCAACTTAAATAAATTGTTCCTGACTTTAATACCAAATATGAGAATCAACCAGTACTGTTTGTGAAATCAATTCTCTGCTAAACTCTAGCAACAAAATACCTTGGTCTCGAACTGCAGTGGAAGGATTGAGTTTGAGATCAAGATTGCTCTGGGGTAGATAGCCCAATGGAAGCTGCAGAATCTGTTCTTCCTCAACATAGTGAAAGATATCATTGAGAACAAAGTAACCTTTCTCCTGAGGTGCAAGAAAGAATGTTTGCACAAACTTCCTCCTCCCAATGAAATCCTTAACGTGCACAGAACCCGAAACCATCACTAGAACACCACCATTCCAAGATTCTAAAGAATGTGCAGTCTTAATTTCAATACCCGTATAGTTGAGTGACATAATAAGTTGGTGGATTTGCTGCAAAGGAAAATTCAAAACATGCATCTTATCAAACTATACAAACTGATAAAACAAAATTAAACGGAAATGAATGAAATGATACACAAACAGAACAAAAGAAAAGGTACAGGTGCAGTGATCCAGAATTAAGCAGTCAATGAGAAGTAAGGTATGATTGCAACCAGTTTATCAAAGAACCAAAGATGACCAGGTTCACAGCTTCCAACAACTAACCACTGGCTTCAAAGTCTGTATTTTCATTCTAGTTTGGTCAGTTATAGTAGTNCAAACTGATAAAACAAAATTAAACGGAAATGAATGAAATGATACACAAACAGAACAAAAGAAAAGGTACAGGTGCAGTGATCCAGAATTAAGCATTCAATGAGAAGTAAGGTATGATTGCAACCAGTTTATCAAAGAACCAAAGATGACCAGGTTCACAGCTTCCAACAACTAACCACTGGCTTCAAAGTCTGTATTTTCATTCTAGTTTGGTCAGTTATAGTAGTTGAAAACCAAAATTTTAACACATAAGTGGTTGGAGGAGAAATATTAAGTTCCATGCTCATACACATAATAAATGAACCTTTGTTCCCATTATTGAGATGACTGGATAAATACCAACAATTTACTCCAAAACTACGTCTA
>CAIGRH010076463.1:0-11767 GCA_903798295.1 Fraxinus nigra
AAAAAGATTTAATCTATTATTAGTTATAGATATATAAAATCTTAAAGTTAATTTATATCTTAATTTCTTATAAATTAAGCTAATTTTATGAGTTTTAGGACTCATTATTAATATCTAGAGAGTACATAGCGGAGAGGAAAGTTTTTTAAACTTTTAATCTTCTTGGGGACTTGATTAAAGTTTCTATATTCTTATAGTGGCTTTATTTGCAAGTTCTATGTAGGAGGGTATTTTAGGAAATTAATTTTTCTGTAATTCTTTTGTAGGTGAATAGTTCTGGTTAATGGAATTTTCCTAAATAATTTCCCAACAATAGTGAGCCTTAGCCCACAGAACAACTTGATAATGCTTAGTGAAATAGTGGATAATATTAGACACTAGTACTTATGTTTTTTATTATTGTCCATTTTGGTGCGACTGCAAGAAGGCCGCAGCTTGTTGATGGTGGATGTGGGGGTGTGAAGATATATATATCTTTGTGTTATTAGGGAATAATGCCACACCAAACAAATAAATTGAAAACTACGCTGTTAAAAAATAGGTGGTGGATGACATTTTAACAACATCAAATAAATTAGAGATTACTGGTGCAATTTTCCAATTTATTTTTTTACTATTATTATCACACGTGAAAAAAGCATTAAAATTGAAATTTAGTTATTTGTCATGTGATACGAAGACAAGTAGCAATTGTAATTATGAAACCCACGATAAATTAGATCAAACGCAAAAGAAGTCAAGAATCAACGTTTGAAAGAAAGCTCAACCCAATAAATTATTGAACCAAAAAATCAAGACAATCACAACAATATTTTGACCCCGTGATAACATAATTTATGAACCTTACTTGAATTGTTGAATGTAACAATAATTTAATTCTTGATAAGTTCGGAATTAATTTGATGAAGAACGAGAAGAAAGCAATATGCCTCGTAATAATCTCTCAAATTGTGTATTTTTTTACAATGAATGGAATAAGTCCTATTCTGGAACCCATAAAACATAATTAAGAATGAAACTAATAGTCTAAAGATCAAGAATTCCCATAAACCTAAAGTTTTAGCTAAACTATGATTCTTTCCAAAAATTGAAAAATTCGCTGCCGAACTTGTGTTATACGACCGCATAGTGTTGGAACATGCGGTCGCATAGTTATAAAAATTCCTCATTGGATTCTCGATAAGAGGCATACAACCGAATGCTTTGGTGTACTATGTGATCGCATAGTTGACCCCCTCAATTCCGATGTCCCTTGCTTGAATCAAGTTGATATATCCTGTTCCTTCTTCCATGTCCAATATGAAACTTATCATTTTGCTTATTGTGATCGAAGTTTAATCCACCGTAACTTGAACAAGTAACCCCATAACTTCTTTGATCTTCTTTGCTCGCGATCTCGTCATGGGTCTTTCCTCTACGATCAAAGGATCCTTCTCCTCGGTAGCTCTCATACCATGGTTCTGATCATTCACTCTCTCTTTAAAATGATTCGTCCTTGAATCTCCACCTGCGTCAAACAAGGAAAGATCAGAAACATTGAAAGTAGTAGAAATGTTATACTCACATGGAAGGTCCAACTTCTGGGCATTGTCATTGATCTTTTCAAGCACTCAGAATGGTATATCGTTTATTGATTGCAACTTTAACTTCCTTTAGGCTGAAAACGTTTCTGTCTCATATGCACCCAAACCCAGTATCCTAGTTCAAATGTAATGCTCTTCCATCTCTTATTTGCTTGAGAAACATAATACTCGTTTTTCTTCTTAATTCGGCACTGTACCTCTCATGGAGAGATCTTAACAACTCAGTCTTCTTCTTTCCATCTAAGCTACCTCTCTCATAAACAAGTACATGAATTAAATCCAAAGGTGTTAGTGGATTAAAACTATAAAAATTCCAAATGGAGTATAAGAAGTAGTAGAATGCATGACCTTATTATATGCAAATTCTATAAATTGCAAGCAATTCTCCCAACTCTTCAAGTTCTTATTGACTATAGTGCACAATAATTGTATTATAGTCATATTAATAACATCAGTTTGCCCTTCAGTTTGTGGAGGACAAATTATAGAGAATAATAGCTTAGATTTTAACTTATCCCTACAAAATCTTCCAAAAATGACTAGGGAACTCAACATACCTATCCGATACAATATTCTTAGGTACCCTATGTAAATGTACTACTTTCTAAAGAATAAATCCGCAATATTGGTGGTATCATCAGTTTTATGACATGGAATGAAATGGATCATCTCACTAAATCTATCTATCCTACAAATATAGAATCTTTTCATTTCTTATTCCTAGGTAAACCCAACACAAAGTCCATAGACACATCAACTCAAGGCTTACTAGGAATGGGTAATGACGTATACAAACCTTGATGTAAAACTTTAGACTTAACATTTTTACAAGTGATGCATCTACTACAAACCCGATCAACATCAAATTTCATCTTAGACCAATAGAAGTGTTCATTTAACATAACCAATAAAATTTTAATCCCAAAGTGCCCCATTAAACATCCACTATGTGCTTTACGTACTAACAATTCTCTTGTTGAACAATTAGGTACAAATAATTATTCTCCCCAAACAAATATCCATCATGCCTAAAGAATCTATTTATAGCACCTTTGTCACATGATTCATATATATTAGAAAAGTTTGGGTCATTAGTATATATGTCCTTAACATATTCAAGTCCTAACATTTTAGCACTTAAAAAAGTAAGAAGTACATATCTCATTGACAATGCATCTGTCACCACATTTTTTTTACATTGTTTGTACCGAATAACATATGAAAATGTCTCGATGAACTCCATCCACCAGCATGCATCTTGTTTAGTTTACCTTGACCCTTTTAAATGTTTCAAGGACTCATGATCGGTATGAATTAAGAACTCATTTGGCCATGTGTAGTGCTGTCATATCTTCAAAGCTTGAATAAGTGCATATAACTCTTTATTATATGCAGGATAGTTGAGAGTTATTCCACTTATCTTTTCACTAAAGTAAGCTATTGGCCTTCATTCCTGCATTAAGACTGTTCCAATACATATTCCTAAGGCATTACATTCAATCTCAAAAGTATTGTTCAAGCTAGGTAGAGATAAAATCGGTGCAGTACACAACCTATCCTCAAGAGTATTAAAATCATATTCTTGATCAACCCCTCAATGAAGTCCTACACTTTTCTTTACAATCTCCATGAGTGGTGTGACAAATGTGCTAGAATCTTTAACATAACAACTATAAAAGCTAGGTAAACCATGAAAACTTCTTACCTCACTTATGCTTTTAGGCGTTGATCACTCTTTGATAGCTTCGATTTTCTCCACATCTACTTCAATTCCCTTTGCACTAATAACATAACCAACAAAAGAAAAAAACTTTTCCCATACAACATGTACACTTTTTATAGTTAGCATAAAATTATTCTTGTCTTAAGACTACAAGCACACATCTTAAATGCATATATGCTCATTGAAATCATTACTATATACTAAAGATATCATCAAAGTAAACTATTACAAATTTATCTATATATGCACGCAAGACATGGATCATTAATCTCATAAATGTGCTAGGTCCATTAGTAAGTCCAAACTGTATGACTAACTACTCATATAAACCATAATTAGCCCCTGTTTGGTACACATTAAAATTTTTATTCTCATTCTTCTGCTCATTTTCAACATGACATTCTTTAAAAAAATAATATTTTTCATCACATCAATACATTTCCCTTCTTTTTTAATCACATATTCTCCATCAATCTACTATTTAAAAATACATTCTTTCAAAATAATGTGGCTCAAACACACATCTTAAAAGCAGTTTTCAATTCATCCACCTCTCATCCCAATTTGATGATATCCACTTTTAATATCTATTTTTATTAAACATGCACAATCCATGTAATCCATCTAACATATCATCTAACCTAGGTATATGGTGACAATATTTTATTGTTATGTTGTTGATCGCCCAACAGTCTACGCACTTCCTCTAAGTCTCCTATTTCTTCGGCACAAGTAGCATGGCATGGCACATGGAGTCATACTTTCCCTCACATACCCTTTGCTCATCAATTCTTCAACTTGCCTTTCAAGTTCCTTGGTCTCCTCGGAATTACTCTGATAAACCGACATGTTTGGAATGACAGCTCTAAGTACAAAGTCAATTTGATACTCAATGACTCGAATGGGTAATAGCCCAGTAAACATTTCCTTTGAAAACAAGTCTTCGAATTCCTACAATAAAGAAGTAGCCAAACTAAGAAGGGGTGTTTTAGATTCGTCAAAGTTAAGGAGTGATTCCTTATAAATTAACAGGATCATATGTTGATTCTCAACTACTGCCCTCTTCAACTTACTCCCTTTTACAAATAAATTCACTTTCGACTTTTCTCTCATTTCATAGGACTTTTTTCTTTACTCTTTTGTGGATCTACTCATTTTTCCTCATAATTAGCCACCTCACTTTTTTTCTCTTACTTTCTTGTTGTGAAAGATCAATCTCATTTTCCTTTTCTTTCAGTCTTTTTTCTTTCTCAATTTTCAATTTGAGCTGATATTCATAAACTTGTGTTGTTGTTAACGAGCAAGAGTAATAGACTTCCCATCTTTAATAAAGTTGTACCTATTTTTGTACACATCATGCATCACATTCATATCATATTGACATGGCCTCCACAATAAAATATTCCCGGCATTTATAGGAACTACATAACACATCACTTCATCTTGAAAAGTCTTAATTAAGAAACTAACAAACACTCACATATTCAACTTAACCTCTCCACATTTGTAAGGCTTAGAATGTTTTAGCATAATTAACTTTAATTTCTCAACAATTGTAGTGCTAGCCACATTGGTACAACTACCCCCATTAATAATCATACTATATACCTTGTTGTTGACATGGCATCTCATATGAAATATTTTTACCATTTATTGTTCCATGTCATCCACTTTGATTTGAGCACTAAGAACTCACTGTATAACAACAACTCTTCCACTGCATACTATACTTTCTCATAATCCCTAGTATCTTCCGATTCTCGCATGTCATCATAATTACCCTCACTATCACTCACCACTTCTCCATTGCCTCGCAAGATCATCAACCTTTTGTTTGGACATTGAGAAGTAATGTCCTGATCCCAAGCACCTAAAACATTTAATATCTCGATTCCTAGGGGGTTGAGATTCCACCTTGGGTGTAGTTTTTCTAAAACTTCCTTTCTTCCCTTCTATAGCACAGTTATACTCTTTGAAATAGCCCCGTCACCTTTATTGTTATCCTACTTTAGTTTCCAAGAAGATTTAAGACTCGAAGAGAGCCCCATGGGTGTCTAGCTGCTTCCTTCCTCTTCAACTATCTCTCCACCTTCATAGATACAAGTTTTACCACATTAGTTATTTTCCTATTTAATTCAAAAATTAAGCTATTGTGGCCTTCCGATCCTCCTCAACATTCGCTCTAATAATGACAATCTCCATCTCCTTATAATAATCATCCACACTCTTAAATCCTTGTAAAGACTTTGTAATTTTTTATAAAGATCCCTATAGTAATGATTAGGAACGAGCATCTTCCTCATGATAGCATTTAATTCTCCCAATGTTTCAATAGGCCTCTCATAATTCCTCCTTAGAAATGTTGTTATTTGATCCCACCAAATGATAGCATAATCGGTAAATTCAAACACAGCAAGTTTTGCCTTTTCCTCTTCCAAGTAGTTATGACAATCAAATATAAGCTCCATCTTCTTCTCTCACTCCAAATATGCCTCTGAATCGCTTCTTCCTTTGAATAAAGGAATTGTCATTTTAATATTGCGCATATTCTATCAATTTCATCTCCAACCTAATCTCTAGCCCTCCTATCATTCATATCTCCTCTATTCCTCATCCTTCATAACTCAGCCTCCACTAATGCATCATTATCAATTCCACTACTTGCTTCATTTTCATCACTAATATCCGTTATAGGATTCGGCCTACCTTGCCTCCTTATATTAGGAACTTTCTAGGTTTTTCCCTACGCAAATTAGAGAGCAATGGGTCTTGCCTCTCCATCCACGCCTCTTGCCTATTCATTCTATCTCCCATATCACCAAACAACCTTTCGAATTGTCGTATCATCTTCTCCGTCATGATGACCCGACTATTCTTCCCGCTTGAAGTAGAATCGTCCCTATCAAACATCCTAAATATAACATAATATTTGCCTTATGTGTGTACACTTGCGTATCACTCAATTTGGTTTTTCCCCTATATTATATTCACAACTGTCTTTTTTCACCCAATGCTTCTTTGCAATTACTTCAAAAAATTAATTCAATCTCAATAAAAAATTCAACATTTGTGGAGTCTAAACAAAGAATTGAGTAAGGAAAGTAATGTACAATGATTCAAGAATGGAAGCGCCAATGATAAATTCAAGAAAATATTTCTTGAATTCAAACTTGATACTTTTTTTACTAAGTTCGCGATTATTCAACAAAGAGACCAAAAATCGAAAATGAATTGATTTGGGCACTAATTTAGCGCACAAAAAACTTTTGGATTTTTTTGGTATTTTAATTGGATTGAATTACTCAAAAGATGAACACGAAGAACGAAGATAAAAACTTAAACAATAACAAACAAGGAATAAAATTATATAACCTTCATTTTTGGAACTAAGTTCTGATACCACCTGATGCGAACCCACGTAGAAATTGTAGCTATGAAATCCAGGACAAATTAGATTAAGCCCAAGCAAGTCAAAAATCAATGTTTGAAAGAAATCTTAACTCAATAAATTATTGAACCAAAGAATCAAGACAATTGCAACAATATCTCGACCCCGTGATCACAACATTTATGAACCTTACTTCAATTGTTGAACGCCACAAAAATTTAATTTTTAATAAGTTCGGAATTAATTTGATGAAGAACGAGAAGAAACTAATAAGTATCGCAATAATATCTCTCATATTGTGTGCTTTTTTACAATGAATGGAATGAACCATATTTATATAGAATCCATAAAACCTAATTAAAAATGGAATTAATAGTCTAAATATCAAGAATTACAATAAAACTAGAATTTTAGTTAACCTATGATTCTTTCCAAAAATTGGAAGATTTGCTTACGAACTTGCGCTATGCAGCCGTATAATGTTGGAACATGTGGTCGCATAGTTCATAAAAATTCCTCCTTTGATTCTCGGTATAGAAGCATGCGGCCGCATACCTTCGTGTAGTATGCATTCACATAGTTGACCCCCTCAGCTGTGTTGTTCCATACTTGAACCAAATTGATTCATCTTATTCCATCTTTTCATGCCCAATATGAAACTTATCATTTGGTTGTTGTGATCGAAATTTCATCCAATGTAACTTGAACAAGTAACATCATAGCTTCTTTGACCTTCTTTGCTCTTGATCTCGTCATTGGTCCTTCTTTCACAATCAACGAATGATTGTTCTCGCTAGGTCTCGTACTATGGTTCTCATCATCACGTTTTAGTCATAGGTTCCCATATTGTGAAAATTTTATAGAAGATTCAACCATTGCAATCTACAAGAACAAAATTTGAGAATTTTTTTCATTAAATTTTAATATAAGCTACATGAATGCGTTATTTCTCTTTCCATCATTACAATATAAAGTTTCAAACCAAACTAATTCAAAATGTACTCTCATAAAAATACCATTTATTCATTAATTACATAGATATTTTCTTTTTTAAAATGTTGCTAATATTTCGATATAATAGGTAATTGCTTGAATAATTTTATTTTATTATTAATTTAATTCATAGGTTGCAAATAATTCTTTTTCGCGATTTCAAGAAAAATCTATTTCGTAATAACATCGAGCATAAACTATTGTCAACTTGGAATTTTATTTCTAGCCATTGAAAATGAGCAATTTGGTACTCATATTTGTATTATAAATGGACAATTAATCTCAACTACAAAAAGCATCTCAATCTTAAAAAAAGTTACACATAATCTTTATTATAATTATTGTTATTTATTATTTATTTTTATTTTTTTACTTATAAATATCTTTTTTACCCATAGAAAAATGAAATGGGCTGGGAGAGGATTAGGCTAAAGCCCAACTCAAGTCCCTTGAATCCGCCACTGTTTGCTTCGGATTTCTAGGAACCAACTCAAATTTGAAAAATTAGCTTCTTGCAAAGATTAATAACGAGTCATACCACAACAACAGCAAGTCATACACCAATTAATGTTTAATAAAAACCCATTGAACAAAGAAAACACACGAATAAGTGGCATTCAGTGCCAGTTCAAATTATATGCTTCCCACATTTTAATTGCTATCGAGTTTCTAAGAAACTCTCCTTTTGCTGCATATTCGTTATTATCTAAATTACGGTAATCATTCATACGCTCCATTGGTTAAGTAGCCATCTCTTTGCATCAATCTCGGGTATGAGACTTTCATTTGGATAAACTCTCATCAAGAAATTATGAATTATGCAATATGCATATACAATTAGTTTCTTTGTTCGAAAGTTGTACATCGGCTCGTTCCCACTTCCTATAATGGGAAGAGTTTCCTATAATGATTGAAAAGCTCACGAGCATTTTTAGGTGAATTTCGTTACGATTACTCTTTAATGTGATAATATTCTCTTCTATAATGTGTGATGAGATCACTTCAAAGCATGAAACCCACATTAACGAGATAAAATTTTCCTGCATTAGAACACATATTGTAAAAATCCTAATGTCAAACATTACGAAAAACTATGCAAATTTCTATTTACCCGTTGGAATATGGAGTGGATAATCACATGTTAGGACATTTTATATTATCCTAGAGTCAGAAGGATTTCCTTGCCATCCAGTTAACACATACGTAAATTCATGTCAAATGTTCAAGTAGCCAACACATTCATAGTTGGATATTTCTTTCTACCACGGTATTTAGTAGCATTTCCAACCGAGAATACTTTAACATGAACATGTGTAGCATCAATTGCCCCAATATAGTCCAACATCATTCATTTATATAGCCAAACCATTATGTAATAGTATTCACAGTTTTTAGTATTGACAATGTTTGCCTTAAAATAGGGGTAAAATCTATTGTAGTGATGTATTTCGCATTGCACTTGATCTCCATCTAGTTTATCATCTAACTCTATGATTGCTTCCATCACTTTATGAAAGTGACGAATTATCACCTCACCAGATCGATGGAAAAACAACAAACATGCAATATGCTTTAGGTTTTGCCCTAAAGTCAAAAGGAATTTAACCTCTGTTTGGTGGCCATTATTTTAAAAAAACTATGTTTTGAATAGTTATTTTTAAAAGAACGTGTGGTTAAAAAGTAGGAAAAAAAATTTGAGTTTACATGTAGAATATTTTATTTTGTGAATGTGAGTTAAACATGAGTATGTAAAAAAGAGTTTGAAAATAATGATTGTCAAACAGAGGCTTAGTAAAATGCTATAAAATTCTACAAATGTTGTCGGGCTTATGCAAATCAAATATCTGCTTTTGGTCCTGCAATATGTTGCATTCCTTCATCTCATACTTGCTCACTAAGCAAACATATTGCACGATTGATACCAAACTAGTTCTTGCTGTGAGCTTTTGTTTTAAAATAAGTGCAAGTAATTGGAGAAATATCATGATAATTGTATTTTATACATTTATTCGAGATCCTAAAATATCGATATTTGGTAGTTCTTTTGACAAAATATATCCAAAATTCTTGCATTTTATGTTATATAGGTAAAACTCAATGGTTGAACGAGAAATTGGAAGAAACAAAAGAAAAATCAAGAAAAAGTGGCAAAGTCCAAAGTTTGATGACCAAATTGCAAATATTCAATAGTTGATTCTGACCATAAGATGATACTTTAAAAATTGTTAGGAGACAACTGGATGGAATTGTAACTCAAAAAGAAATGAAATATTATCAAAATCAATCACACAAGTTATATTCTAGATTTTTAGTCGAAGATCGAGATCGATTTTTAGCACAGTAAACATCCAAATTGGAAAACTTCTATTTCAGTAAAAGTTTTATCCTTTTGAGTTATTTCGAATCATTTTGAATCGACTCAATTAGATATCAGGAAAGAAAGTTATGGTCAAAATACTGACTGTTGTGCAGAGACAAAAAATTCGCGTGCAGACAACTTTTCTTATTCGATTAGAACTCTTTTGAAAACTAATTGGACATGATTTTCAATCAATTTTTTACTCCTACAAATACCTAACCGCATACTACATATTGGAGACCTCTCATATACATCTCATACTCCAATATTCATCAATTATTATTATAAAAAAAGAAAAATTCTTAGTTTTTGTGAGAGAATTGATGGGGGCTTGCATGAATTCTATCAAATGAAGATTCAAACTTGATTTTTGGGAAAAGAAGAGAATGCACAAGTGGATATTCATCAAGAAATCATTGAAAATATTCAAAATTTCAATATTCATCTTCATCTTCTCAATCTATCAAAAAATCGGGTTATGTCTTTTCCCTAAATATGATTTCTTGTAATTTCGATATGTTAGGCTAGTTTTACATATCGATAGGATGAGATGAACTATTGTTTTGGAATTCTTAATATTAATTAATTATTTTGACGACTAGTATGTTTATTTTCTTGAATGTTTATTATTGTTTTCATTGACTTTTCAATTAATTAGCTACTAGACTAGTATGTTTATTTTCTTGGACGTTTATTATTGTTTTCATCGATTTTTCAATTAATTAGCTACTAATTGAGATGATTTATTGGAATCTATTATTATTGAGTCAGATAATAATTTTTAGCTAAAAATAATAAACATTGTAAAGTTCGATAGAGAATAGAGATACACATCTATGTTTTATATGATTTTCATAGGTGTTCTAGATCGTTTAATGCATTTACCATGTTTGCATCTTTCATCGAAAGATGGGAGGGTCGCATGAGGAGAATATATTTGATAACTATCGAGAGATGTTTTCAATTAAATTAGGAACACTGACCAACAAGAATAATTACAAACTGTCACTTTAATTTGTCATACTAAAAATGTATTAATAAGGAAAATTCAACATCTTAGCAATACATTCACATATTTGAAATCAAATCAGTTAAATTACTTTCTAGTTTAATCGATAATTTATATATTAGTATAGAAAACTCAAAACATATTTGCTATTAGATTAATATTGTTATTAATTTAAACTCGATTGAATAATTAGTTCTCGTAGGTTCGACACTCCACACATTATTATATTACTTGTTCACGATTTCATTCACTTTCGGGAAATCAAACGATCACATCATATGAAAATGTAATGATAAGATCATCATTACCGAATCCGTGATGGGGTCATCTAAAATACAAAATTATAGAGACAAAAGCTAGAAAAAAAAGTCATCATTAAACTAAACTAAAAGAGTTGCAAGAAAACTTCAAAAGTCATCAATATCGAATCCGACAATTGAATGATAAGAGACAGAACATTCAGGGGATGTCAACCATGAAACAGAAGGCATAATTACATTAAAAGTAAATTAAAAAACTTGCAAAAACATGAACATGATACACAATTGTCAATCAAACATGTATCCATAGATATTCAAAAATACGAAATTTAGCATTTCACCGAGGAAATACTCATGAGAATTTGAAAGAAAAATAAAATCACCTACCTATTGTAGCATTAGAAACATAGAACCTAAGACTCAAGCATAGGATGTAAGTGTAACTATTATGC
>CAIGRH010076492.1:0-10018 GCA_903798295.1 Fraxinus nigra
ATTGATTGCTGTGATTATTTGCTTCTAATTGGGTGTTCTTGATCTTAGCCCTGGTGAGTATATGGAGCATGTATGGTATGTGTTTCGGGTTTGAAACACGAGGTAAGGTATGTGATACCAATTTTATTGGTTACCTTGATTATGCAATTATAAACTTGTGTTTTATTTGCTTGGAGATTGAATAGGTATCAAGGTGGAGATTTGTTGGGTTTTGATACCCAATAAATCCGGGTGATGATGATAAACCAGTTTATTAGATTATTCTTTATAGGACTCGACCGATGAGTGAAGTGAAATGTCGACACCACAATCGAATAAACTATTTTTACAACCTATTTGGGCCATTTGAAGTAACCTAATATCATTAGTGTTACTCATAACCCGACCCATTACTTTAGACGGCTTTAGGGTTGATAGCCCATTTATTTGTTACCTATTGGGCCTTACTCCTCTAACCTAAAGCCCAAACCAAATCCCCCCTTTATATGTATTGCCCCATTACTGTTTGTGTTTGGTGTGTGAATATTGTAGGAGCCGTGTAGAGAAGAGAAAAGATTGTCTATGGCTTTATGCTTTCTCCTTGGCTTTGTGCAGTCCTCTTCTTCCTTTCTCTTAGCCTTTGTGGTTGATTATTGTGGCTATAATATTCATCACCCGTTTCCCTTTGTGGGCACCTTGGAGCAACTGGTTTGGGAAGAAAGGTTGGGAGGTTTTGGTTGTTGATTTCGGTGGTCGTTTTGATTGAACTGAGCTCGATTTCTTGGTTGCTTAGAGTTCAATATTCAACATACCGTTGAACCATTGAACCAAGAAATTGGTAAATCAAAATCAGAAAATCTTCAATACACTCCAAGAACTCCGCAAATCATATCTCAACCTGTAATTTCACTATATTTTCCATAAAAAAAAATCTTCATTTCTATTATACACGCTGATTCTTTACCTGGAGATCACTAGTTTTCCATTAGCACCACGATCCATGTAAATTTGTTCAAGATACGCATCGAGAGAGTCAAGGATTCCAATCTCTATAAAAGTTCATTCTTTATGATCTTTGCATCACATAATACATTAAAATCTCGTTTGAGAGATTACACACCAAATATTAAGCTTCTAACCCTATTAGATAGAAACCTCGAAAAGCATTTCAACTATGGGATCCGACAAGAACCAGCTATCGCGCCATATTGTACCGTCAATGAAGTTGTTGGACACAAAGAACAAAACTTCGGAAACTCCCTTTAGAGGTATCTCTCTCTAGTTGGCAAAAAGAACCAATCTAAATATTGAAAGGAACTATAGGTTACTAACATGGAGATTTTGGTGTAAAAAAAAAAAAATATATATATATATATATATAGCGATAGTTCTAGACACAATATAGCGAATAAGATTCTTTTCATCGATGAGGTAGAATATTAGCCTAGAGATGTCAAAATTCTTCGTGAATTTCTATCCCATCCCTACTAGAATTGGTTGTTTATCCATCAGTTCCTGTTGGGATTGAAAATCCAACGATCAATCCATTTGTATATTGTTAAACTGTGTGCTTAAAACTTTGGCCCAATGATGTAACCAATTTAGATGGCCCAATGATGTAGCCCAATTAATATTGAGTCCAACCCAAGTTGATAGAATGCAACCCGGCTACTTCCTTTTCCATTTTGTACATTCTCACCTTTTGCTGAAATGCGACTTTGGTTACTATTTTTGAAAGGATGTGATGAAGCCATTTGGAAATGTTGCAACCGTTCGATGCTTCTAACTTTTTGTATTATTGGTTTGACTCTTCATTTTTGTTGAGTGTTCGAGATATTGCCTAGATATTTCTCTTATTTCTGCTATTTCTCTAAAAACTCTTGGTTTTCGTTTGTACTATGTTGGTTCTAGATATTCTTGGTGAAGTCTAGTGTAGATTGCTATGTAATTTTGGTGAATCTGTTCTTGGTTGAGCAGTAACCTTTGGTTACTTGGTGTTCCCTAGGTTGAGTGTTCTTGAGATGAAGAAAACTAGGCCTGAGGGCTAAATCAGTTTGGATTTCTATATTTTGACTCTTGTACTAATAATATTTTTTGGTTTCTAGTGGATTAGAGCGATAACCACTTTGGTAGATGATAATGTGGTGATTAACCCTTTCTATGGTGAACATCCGGGCGTAAGGACGAAAAATGTTTGGTATTCTTTAATTTCTGTTATCTACTTAGTGTTATCAAAGATTGTTTAGTACAACAGTAGTATCAGAGCTCTTCGATTTGTACTTTAATCCTTCGATCTGAGATTTTCTGGTAAAGGTTAGATCTTGGTAAAATAGTATTGGTATTTACTATTTTACACTTTTGATTTGAGAACTTTGGTAATGAGTTTCTAACCCTATCTCTCTTATCATTGTTCGATCTGAAGATACTCTTGGTTGAAACCCTCTTGGATCTTCCTTTGTCTAGGTTTCATGTGAAAACCCTAGAATCTGAGGGGACTAAGATTAACGAATTTCTTCAAGATTACACTAAGTTCTGATTTTCGAAAAATTGTATATACCGTGATTTGGTTATATTGGAGTTACTTTGATCATATACTTGTACATTTGTGTGAATTTCTTCTGCACATTAGCACTGTGTGTGTGTACATTTGTTGATTGGTATTCTCTGCACTCTGTACATCAAAAATTTGTCTTAATCTTTAAAATCCAAACAGTCATTTTTTTTCGAAGTTTAAACATAGGAAGTACAAAAATTGATGTTGAAATTTGGAATGAAAAATGATATTTTAGTCTCTGGAATCAAAAAATTAAGGCTTTTTAATACATAATAGATGTCCTAAAGCCCTTGATGAATCTTGAGGTGAAGAAGTTATTGATAATAAAAGAATTGAACAAGATGAAACTGCACGGAGAACTATTTTCTTGCATCTATCTGATAGTGTTATTAGAGAAATAGGGAAGATTGAGACTGTAACTCGAATTTGGACAAAGCTTGAATTCCTTTATAAAACTAAGACTCCCCCCAATAAATGTTACTTGTGAAAACATTTTTTTAGTTTCAAGTTTGATCCCAACTGTGATCTTAAAACAAATTTTGACAGATTTAATAAGCTATCTCAAGATCTCACCAATAGTGGTGAGACTCTTTCTGATGATCAACAATTTGTAACCTTATTATCATCCTTATCTAAAAAAATATAAAGAATTGAAAAATGCCCTTGAATATGGAAGAACTTCCATTACTTTTGATGTTATTGTTTCTTCCCTAAGGAATAAAGAATTTGAATTTAAAAGTGATTTGAAAACATCCACAAATGGAGTTGGTTACAATGTTAAAGGAAGTAATTCCTTTCAAGAAATAATAACTTTCTTTAAACAAAAGTTTTGGAAAACCGAAAGAATACTCTGGAAACTCTAAAAATGGTAAATTTAAATTCAATAAGAATAATAATAAGACTAAAGGAAAGAAATGTTACTTTAGTAGAAAAGTGTGTCATTTTATAAAAGATTGTGTCAGGAGAATTGATGAACTGAAAAATATTAACACAATTGAATGTGGAGCTTCCATTGCTTATGAAGAAGCTGCAGCCTCAAAAGGACAAGTCTACATGACTTGTCAATTTTCAACTAAAGATGACTGAATTCATGATTTAGGGTGCACTTTTCATATGACACCTTGTAAAGAATACTTCAATGATTTTATGGAAATTAATGGAGGACAAGTAATCTTAGGAAATGATTTTTCTTACAAAATTAAAGGAATTGGTAAGATTGTTTTAAAATGGAAATGTATTGACCTTGAATAAGATCAAGTACATTCCCAATTTAAAGAGAAATTTAATCTCTTTATGTACACTTGATGATGAAGGTTTTGATACCATTATAAATAAAGGTATATTGACACTTCAAAAGGATTTTGCAAAAGTTATTCATCTTGAAAAGTCAAATGGGATCTATGTTTTGAGAGCTTTGCCCTTACTAAATCAATTTATTGCTACTACAGTCTCTCAGTCTAATAAATCTGAACCTTGGGACAAAATACTCACACATATTATTGACAAGAATTTATATATTCTTAAGAAACAATGTCTTTTGGGTACTGAAAGGATTGAAAGAATGTCATTTTGTGAACATTGCATTTATGAAAAGCAAAGAAAATTGCCTTTTGCTATAGCATTCATAAATCAAAATCTATTCTTGATTACTTACATGCTGATTTGTGGGGGCCAGCTACTATAAGTACTTCTTTTGATTTTAAATACTTCTTGCTCATTATTGATGATTTTTTTAAAGAAAGGTTGGGTCATTCTTTTGAAAAATAAATCTGACACTTTCAAAGATTTTACATATTGGAAAGCTCTTATTGAAAATCAATTAAACAAGAGTGTTAAAACACTTAGAACTGATAATGGCCTTGAACTTTGTAATGAAGCGTTTGATAATTTCTATAAAAATATTGGGATCCTTAGACATATGACAGCCACCTATACTCCACAATAGAATGAGATTGCAGAAAGGATGAATAGAACTTTATTAGAAATGGTAAGATACATGTTGATAAGCTAAGGTCTTCAAAAACTATTTTGGGTAGAAGCTGTTAAAACTACATTCTTTTTAATAAGTAAATGTCCTGCTAAATCATTGAAATATGATATACCTGATAATGTTTGGAGTAGTCATCCAATTAATTATTCTAAACTCAATTTTTTTTTTATTGTGTTGCATATGTACATCAAAATAAAGGAAAGCTTGAGCCCAGATCTGTTAAAGGAATCCTCTTAGGATATGGTGAAGGCGTTAAAGGTTATAGAATTTGGTTGAAGAACCATGGAGGTTATAGAGTTATAATTAGTATGAATGTTATCTTTAATGAGTTGGGCATACCATGCATACAGGAAAAAGGAATTGCTACCCCTGAAACTGATCAATTTTTTTTTATGGAATCTCAACTTTTCCATGTTGATTTAAATTCTGAAAATAATGATCAGTTTGAGGTGGAGTCTAGTCAGGAACAAATTATTGAACCTGAAACTGAACCTGAACTTGATCAATTTGAAAATCCCTTAGAAGATTATCATCTAGCTAGGGATGGAGTAAGAAGGGAAATAAGACCACCATCAAGATATGATGAATCTGAATTCATTATTGCCCTTAATGTTAAGAATTATTTGGACAATGAGTCTAACTCTTATGAAGAGGCCATTGAAGGAAAAAACGCAAATTCTTGGCTTGCAACCATGAAAGATAAAATGCTTTCGTTAGTTAAGAATAAGACTTGGGTTTTAGTAAATAAACCCAAAGGGGAGAGGATTATTGATTGTAAATGAATCTATAAAATAAAAGAAGGTGATTCAAAAGAAAATGTAAGGTTTGAGGCCAGATTAGTTCTTAAGGGCTTTAACCAAAGAGAATGAATTGACTACAATGAGTTTTTCTCTCTTGTAGTCAAATATACCTCTATAAGAGTTTTACTTTCTCTTGTTTCACAATTTATTTTGAATTAAAACAACTAGATGTAAAAACTGTCTTCTTACATGGAAATTTGAATGAAAATTTTTTTATGACTCAACCAAAAGGTTTTGAACAAAAAGGAAAAGAAAATTGTGTGTGTCTTTTACAAAAATCACTTTATAGTTTGAAACAATCCCTCGGACAGTGGTACATCAAATTTGATACTTTCATAATTGGCTTGATTTCAATAGAAGTGAATATGATCCATGTTTTTATTATAAAAGAAACAGAGGTCCTGATTCTTATTATCTGTTGCTATATGTTGCTTGCTGGATGTGATTTAATTAAGATTAACCATATTAAGCAAAATTCAAAACAAGAATTTTAAATGAAAGATTTAGGTCAAGCAAAAAAGATTCTATGAATAGAAATTAGAAGAAATAGAAATGATAATAATATGATTCTTACACAACAGTTTTACATTTCAAAAATATTATGCAGATTTTCTATGGAAAAGGCTAAAGAAGTAACTTTACCTCTTGGCAGTCACTTTAAATTTTCTGTAGAACAATGTCCTAAAATTGAAATAAAAAGGAATATGATGGAGAAAGTTCCTTATGCAAATGCTGTTGGCTTTGTTATGTATATAATGGTTTGTACGAGACCCGGTCTTGCTTTTGCTATAAGTGTGTTAAGTGGATACATGAGTAATCCTAGTGAATGTCATTGAGAAGCCATGAAATGGTTGTTAAGATACTTAAAATGAACTTCTAACTTAGTTCTAATGTTTAATAGGAGTAAAATTGGAATTAGACTAAAAGGTTTTGTTGATTCAAATTTTGTTGGTAACTGTGATAATAGGAAATCTACATCTACATATGTTTTTACTTTAAATGATACTTGCATAAGTTGGAAACCACATATGCAAAATATAGTAGCTCTGCCATCAACAGAGGCCGAATATATTGCAGCTACAGATGCTGTAAAGGAATGTATATGGCTAAAAAACTTGTTGGATGAGATTGGTTTTTATGCTAATAATGCTATTATATATTCTGACAGCCAATCTGCTATACATCTTAGTAGAAACCTTGTTTTTAATGATAGGACTAAACACATAGATGTTAAATTTCATTTTATAAAAAATATCCTAGAAAAGGACATTATGAAAATTGAAAAGGTTTCAACTAAATGTAATCCAGCAGATATAGAAACAAAATACTTCCATTGCATAAATTTAATGATTGTTTAAATCTCCTAAACGTTATCGCTAACTAAGTTTTTTGTGGGTACATAGAGTGAATGAAATCAAAGGACGAGTTAACCACTAATCTACAATGAAACCCAAAGATGTCAAGTAAGGTGAAGATTGTTAAACTGTGTGCTTAACACTTTGGCCCAATGATGTAACCCATTTAGATGGCCCCATGATCCAGCCCAATTAATATTGAGTCAAGCCCAAGTTGATAGAATGCAACCCAGCTGCTTCATTTTCCATTTTGTGCATTCTCGCCTTTTGCTGAAATGCAACTTAGATACTATTTTTGAAAGGCTGTGATGAAGCCATTTGAGAGTTTTGCAATTGTTGGATGCTTATGACTTTTTGTATTATTGGCTAGACTCTTCATTTTTGCTGAATGTTCGAATGCCTAGGGTTTTCTCTTATTTATGCTCTTTCTCTGAAAACTCTTGATTTTCGTCTTTACTCTGTTGGTTCTAGATATTCTTGTTGAAGTCTAGTGTAAATTGCTGTGTGATTTTGGTGAATCTGTTCTTGGTTAAGCATTAACCTTTGGTTATTTGGTGTAATCGGGGTTGAGTGTTTTTTAGAGAAAAAAACTGGGTTTGAGGGCTAAATCCGTTTGGATTTCTAAATTTTGACTATTAAACTGATAATTTTTGTTCGTTTCTAGTGGATTAGAGCAATAACCACTTTGGTGGATTCTCAACGTGGTGATTAGCCTTTTTTAGGGTGAACATTCTAGCCTAATGGCGAAAAATGTTTGGTTTTCTTTAATTTATGTTATCTGCTTGGTGTTCTTTAATTTATGTTATCTGGGACTATTTATTACAACATATATAATGTGTCCACCCTATTTAGGCTGGGGTATAGAAGGCTGCTGATTTGCTTCGAAGAGCATGATCCGTTGGTGGGGAGATGAATTCTTTATGTCAAGAGTGAAGAAAAGTGATAGAATGGTAAAGTGGAGATTGTGGTGGTTGAAGGAGAAGAGCATTGTTTTCAGCTCTTTGATTTTCATCCTGAGAAAGCCAAAAATTTTGATTAAGCTTTTGGCTTCTTTCATTTTCACTGAAAGTAAAATTATAATCAGCTTATTTCTTGTTTCTTGTTTCGATTGTCAACCTTGTGTGGGGAATAAATGTTTGAAGAATAATTTCTTAGTTTGGTGTCATTTTGTTAGAACTTCATAGTGTGGCTTCATATCTTTATGCTAATGACTTTTTGCAAACTGAGTAAATCACATTTCGAATAAATAACTACAACCTTCTATTAACATTTCAAATGTTCAAATGAAGCAAAAGAAAGATTATAATAACAATAATACATGACCATATTGGTTATGAAGTTACTTCCCATGTCGAGGCATTCTCTTGCCATAGATCCCGAGGAAGAACTAGAGTATTTGAAAATTCAGATTTCATTTGTGAAAAAAGGATTACACAGTCTGGTTAGGCGAAGGCAAAAGTACACAGGCTATGGTATAATGAAGCCGAGAAAAATCGACTAATATGGTGGGGAAAAGGAGCAAACATCTTAGCATTTTGATTATTTTTTGGACCCCGTCAAACATCTTGTTTGATGCACTTTTCATAATCAATTTGGTAAGAGAGTAGGAGAGTCAGGGTGTGTATGTATCAATTTTTTCATCAAACTAGCTCACTCGTGATCTTGTTGATTTACTTCAGAGTCATCCCTGATCGAGTTTTGCATAAGCTTATTATATGTATGTAGCATATGTCGATGATGTAACTTATAACTCAATTAAATGTTGAGAAGTTAAGGTGAAACATATAAGAGAAATGCTCGTGTCACTATTTGTTGAATTCAACTAGTACCTGAGTTATCTGTTCTCCATTCATTTTGTTAAGAGTATAGAAGACAAAGGGGAGGGAAACTAAGTTCAATTGATACAAGAAAATTGGTAGTACATGGCTCCATAATATAGCCATACATTGATGCAAAATAAAATGATTTTCTATCATCTTTTCTACCTACTACCACTACTTCATACTTGTCAATTTCATCAACTTGCAATAGAACTAAACTGGTCTAACTAGCTACCATAGCATAAGCTAGACTATCAACAAAAAACGTGTGACAACACTTAGCCAAAAACACGACTTTGTAACAACAAAAGTGTCTCACTTAATTCATCACATTTGAGCAAATCAATTTCCATTCATATTATAGTGCATATATGTGAATTTCCCTAAATTTAGATTTACACCATCATGCATTTTCTTCGATTTTTGGCACTAGATTGAACAAATGAAACTGAGTTTATGATCCTGGCACGAAATTGGTAGCATCGACACAACCTTTTTCAATGACAATAGCCAACCCAAACATGAAGAACGTGTTTAGCNGTGTGACAACACTTAGCCAAAAACACGACTTTGTAACAACAAAAGTGTCTCACTTAATTCATCACATTTGAGCAAATCAATTTCCATTCATATTATAGTGCATATATGTGAATTTCCCTAAATTTAGATTTACACCATCATGCATTTTCTTCGATTTTTGGCACTAGATTGAACAAATGAAACTGAGTTTATGATCCTGGCACGAAATTGGTAGCATCGACACAACCTTTTTCAATGACAATAGCCAACCCAAACATGAAGAACGTGTTTAGCCTTCCATTCTTGATTTTCTTCACCTTCAGGTTAGCAAAAGTGATGGGGGTCATCGGTAAGGCCAAGAGGATAAAAGTATTGGCCACCGAGGTAAATGTTGTCCTCACCAATAACTTCTAAAATGTTGATTCTGAATCCTTCATCCAGTCCCATGAGAACAATTTGGGATCCAAGAACAGCCAAAATGTCCTATGCATGTTACATGTACAAGATTGGAATCGTCAAAGTAATCTAGTCCACCTTCAGAGAAGTTTTGATCTCCAGCCTTGTACCGAATTGGCTCTTAGAAGTCCACTTTAACTCATTTCTTGTTTATGAATGTGTAAACTGATTCCATACTTGCACCCACACAAAGATATAATGTCATGTAAACGTTTGACCACCACAAACATTTATTAAATTAAATTCTCAGTAACATCACTCGTGATTGAGACAAACTGATTATTCAATCCCAAAAAAAATTCCAATGATAGATGCATCAGCTAACACAAACTTTCATTCGTAACAAAAATTACTCATACAATTCAAAGTTCGAACATGTGAAACCACAGTAATATGACTGTTGATTTGGAGGAATTCAGCATGAAATCCACCCAAACATTTCAACCACATAGGAATCAAGGGTGAGTCACTATCATATGTAACAAAATATATAAACAGGTCCCCCCTTCAGGGGCGGCCGAGTTGCCTAGTGCGGTTTATCTCTC
>CAIGRH010076531.1:0-15282 GCA_903798295.1 Fraxinus nigra
AAGTAACCTTCATAGATGGAATCAGAATAGATGAATCATCCTTAAATTGAAATCTCAGTTCTATATCGTACTGAGAGGGGTTGACTTCAGCTTGTTGTAAATCATGGTACATTTCCACATATGTTGTACTCTCAGTTATGAAAATTGGAATACTACCACATTTATTGTTTGTCAATCTCCATACCTATTGATCTTTCTCATCCAATTTGAAGTCACTAAAGAAACAAATTGACATTATAACCATATCTATAAGAAGAAACATAATTTTTTTTAAGAAAATACATAGTCAAAAATTTGGTTTTTAATAGGAATTTAAAAAAATACGAAACAACCAAAACAGTCTCATCTGAAATAACCAACTATTTTTGCCAGCTGTTTCTTAGCCGTTTTTCACCAGATCCAGTTCGTCTGAAAGATGCATATGAATTTTTTTTTCATTCATGTTTAAAAAATTATAGATCTGTTAAAAACCTTATCTACATTAACTATTTATGTCGAAATAAATTTAACGATTAAAACGTATACTGATTTAACAAAAACGAAATTAAATATACGTAAATATACTTACCGACTCGAAGTGATTGATATTAAAAAAATTAAGTTTCGGCGTTTGATAAATTTTTTGGATTTTAATGTTGAAGCAGATGAAAGATGAGAGAGTTTTTATCTGTGTTGAAATAAATAGATAACAAAAGTTAGTTAATTTTGAAATTTTACGTAGGTTGTGTTTGATTTTTATTTGTTAACTAAATGGTAGTATTGTCTTTTAAACAAAAAAATAGTTTGTAAATATTTTATACTTAAAGGTGTTTTTGTCTTTTTCCATCAAATAGACTATTGTGTAAATATGAATAAGTTGAAAAGTAAAAATAAAAATATGGCACTTTGATCGGGTCAATTTGAAAAGTACTCCCTTTTTAACGGACGATTTTAATCTAATAATTGTTACTACAACAAAAGTGAAAATTCTAATGATACAAAAAGTCCAAACTTAAAACTTTCAAAACCAATTTTCTACAATGACCATCATTCAAAGACCTCTTCAATTTTCACTTCAAAAGATTGCATGTTATAGATAAGAACCGAAATAGACACCAAATTGAACATTCCCATTAGCTAAAAGAATCCCATCAGATGGATGTAACATGTCATTTACCATGGGTTCCTTTACAACCAACTCAATTAAGAATAATGAGCACAAAAATGGCCCAAACATGCCCTAACATTCCTTATGTTTTATTAATATTTCATGTTTCCCTATTGGGGACCTTATACCATATTGTGTAAGTCAATTAACTCAATTAGCAAGCTTTAATTGGTTAGTGGAAGTCAGAAATGGTATTTCTATTTCTCTCTCTCTATGTATGTGACAATCAATTTGGCAAAAGTAAGATAACTATTACGCCTCTCTATACGAGGACTCCAACATGGTTTCAACCATCCTATGTGGCAAACGGTTCGGCGATCCCATGCCCTGTACACTAAATCAACCCTATAACACGCAGACCCCATGGGAAGAGCCAGTCTAGGATGAGGTGGTGAAGAAATCTTAAACAGATCTTGTATTATGTAATTGATAAGACAACTCATTGTCACCGCCGCCACCCTATTTGGTCAAGTCCAAGGCTGTAAGCTAGACCTCATGGATACGAAAAATGGTATTAAGGCTGTAACTGATTGATGTCTATGATAAGAAATGTCAATCATTTCGATAAAGCCATGTGCATTGTCATCCAACGGCTTCATTAAATCTTGTTGAAGTATAAAAGCTCACATTTAGTACCATCCAAGGAAAATGCAAGTTTAGACTCTTAAAGCTATAATCTTGCTACCATATCTTTTACTCATTTTTTCAAAGTCAACCCCCTTTTTATATTAGATGCTCATGTTTAAAGCTCTCTCACACTCATATACTTATTTCTCCAACTGACTTGATCATCGGAGTGCACGCTGCCAACTCCACCCCTTCCGAAGAAGGCCACGTATGACTAACGATTTGTCTAAGTGTGCAGGAACCGAGCTTGTGTGGTCTGTTGGCCACATCATTGGTACATTTTTTGAGGTCAACAGATTGACACCATCTATGGTAGAGTTGGCACTATAACCACAAGTGTCCCTGTGGTAAAAGCCATGAAAAGTAAGCAGAACATTGGAGAAAGGCCTAGTCCTTGAAAGAACCGTTACAAAAACGAAGCACTTAGAAACTTGTCTTTAGCTCAAAGTCAAAGAGACATTATGAGTTCCAGCCACTATGGCTCACAAGGCAGAAATAGACAACAGGAGGCTTCTTAAGAAAAAGTCCTTCGAGCCAATGTGAACATGCATCGTCCTAATTACCAACACAGGCGAGGCGGTACCCAAGGAAGTGGGGAAAATGACCACAAACATGAGGAACATGGCCTAACAGAATGCTACCATATAACATTTGTGTATGCACCAACAAGTAGGGTATCAAATGCCTCGGTAGGGAATGTTTCCCCGAGAAGGCGAGGAAAATAACACAACGACATACCCTTAGGTGCACAGAAGAAAGCTCAGCCAATGGAAAGGGAAGTGGAAGTGGATATGTCCACAAATTATGCAACTAACAGACCCTGTGACAACGTGCCACCGAATGGTAACTTCCCCCTTAAAATATGCTCAACAACATGGACCCTAGAGATCCATCAGTGTTTTTGATAGGATCGAACCATCAAGGCCTAGAAATAGGTTTCATCAGTCACCCCATCCAAAGGTGACCGGATCGTGGTCAAGGACATGAACCTCAGGGGATTCCTCTTCCTAGAAATGGGTGAGAGATGAAAGATGCTGAGAACTTGAGAAATCAAGCGAGAATTTACTATCCCCTCATTACCAAGTTGAGGGTGATAATTTAGACGATCCATACAAATCTTTTGAATTTGACGATGATGATGAAGCGTCCTCGTTCTAGATCACTTTGTACCACCGAAAAATACCTAAATACGAAGAAAATGGTGACTCGATGAAACACCTTGATACAAAACCCATATGTCTCTCAGAGGAGACTCACTAGCGCTAAAGTGCAGAGCTTTCCATCTTATATTGACTGGGCTACAGAAATTTGGTACAACTATATTCCAGCTGGCAGCATCAGAAGTGGCAAGATCTCAAAAAGGCTTTTCTAAACCAATATTTATCAAGTGAAGAAAGGAAAGCCTAAATCCCGAGGGTGCAAAATATGAGGCAGCAAGCAGGTAAAACTCTAAAAAGCTACCTAGCTCGATTTGCGGATGAAATGACATATTGCGAGTAGGTCACGAATAGAGAGGCCCTTTCGGCTCCAAGAGGAGGCCTCAACATAAACACCCTCTTCTGGAGAGATGTGCGAAATAAGAACCCTGCCTCCTATGATGCCTTGTTGGAAATGATGAAGAGTAAAATTATCAATGAAGAGTTGATTGACCACTACAACTGAACTTCGTTGGGACTCACACCGCCTCAGAGACAACAGCGAGGTCACAATGGACCCAAGCAAGGCAACCATCGCTCCATCTCAGGCCAAACACTAGCTACTACCACATTAAATGCAGTACCATCCTTGGCGTACAAAAAGGTCAGATCTGAGGCCTATAAACAACCGAATCAGTCAAGGAGAAGGAGTAATGAGCCTAGAAATAGGCAGTACTGTACCTACCATCGAACTAACAGCCACATTACTTAAGATTGCTTGTTCAGACCATACTATGAGGAGTCAACTGACTCCCATGTTAAGAGGAGAAACACGCGTTAAGTACAACAAAATGTACTTTGACCTAGGCACGAACAAGAACCTAGACGTGATGAGGTAAGGTGATACCGCATAGATGAATCGCTAGGCGAGGACGCGAGGAGAAAATAAATAGAGCAAGAACTAGACAAAGGCCAAGGAGAGAACTCCCTACCAATGCAGATAACGTCCCCATCAGGGAGATTGACACTATTATTGGTAGCCCACATGTGGAGGAGAGAGTCAATGAATGCTCAGAAAAATTATACAAGAAAATCCATTTGGGTTCATTACCCCCATTGCGACTCTTTGGTGGTAAGAGTTGTTGTAGCAAAAAATAAACTCAAACGCATGCTGGTGGGTAATAGGAGTTCTGTCAACATCTTATTTGGAACTACCTATGACAAAATGACGATAAGTCATGAGCTCACCCCCATGACCACCCCATGCACAGTTTTACCAACAACATTTTTCCTAGAGGGAGAATCACGCTGGTAGTAAAAATGGAAGCACCCCCACTTGCTGCCCATTACTTCATGAAATTTCTTATTGTAGATCAATGGTCCGCCTATCATGGAGTGTTAGGACGACCTGCTCTGAAAGATCTTGGGATTGTTACATCCATATACCACTTGTGCATGAAGTTTCCCCACTGATAGAGGGATTGCTACGATGTAAAGAGATCAGGTGGGTTCAAGAGAATGCTACCTCAGCTCTTTGCAAAACTTTGATCCCCATAGCATAAACATGGTCTTATTCGACACTAAGATGGTTGATACACCTGAAGAAAGCCCTATCCCTGAACAGGGGAGAGACGTCAACATGATAGATGTCCTTAAAAAAGGGACCATTGATGTGGATTTGGACCCTAGGGCCACTGAATCAACCCCTATGGATGAGCTCGAATCCTTCCAAGTGGACCTAAATGACCCTACAAAGATGCTACAATAGAGAAAGAACTTGAGTTGTAAGAAAAGACAATGTTTAAAGGTTTCATGCTTAAGAACTTAGACATTTTTGTATGGAAGCATGAAGATATGATGGGCATCGATCCCAAAATTAGTTGTCATCGTCTTAATATAGACCCCAAATTCACTCGTCATAGGGAAAGAATGAGAGCTATAAATCCGAAGCGATATGAAGCCCTGAAAGAGAAAGTGCGAAAACTTATATCCAATGGCTTCATAAAAGAGGCAGTGTACTGAAGATGGATGCCTAACCCAATCTTGGTAAAGAAGTCCAACGACAAGTGGAGGTTTTGCATGGATTACTCCAACACCAACCAAGTGTGCCCAAAGGATAGCTTTCTGCTTCCAAAGATCGACCAGTTGGTCGACTCTACTGCAGGGTATGAACTCTTGAGCTTCAAGGATGCATACAACCAAATCTCTATGTACCTAGCTAACGAGGAGAACGCCTCATTCATCACTGATAGAGGCCTCTATTGTTATAAAGTGATGTTGTTTGGATTGAAAAATGCTAGAGCTACCTATCAGCGGTTGGTCAACAAGATGTTTTCCGACCTTATAGGCAAAATAATGGAGGTATACATTGACGACATGTTAGTAAAGAGCCTTAAGACTGCGAACTATATCGATTACCTAGAGCCATTTTCAAAATCTTAAGGAAGTACCAGATGAAGCTAAACTTATTAAACTGTACTTTTTGTATGGCTTTAGGGAAATTCTTGGGATACATGGTCAACCAGTGGAGCATAGAAGTGAACCCCAAAAAAATCGAAGCCTTACTAGATATAAAGTCCTCGTGCAAGCCCAAAGAGGTGCAGAGTTTGACAGGTCGGTTAAGAGCGTTGAGCTACTTTACCTCTAAAGCAACATATAGGTGTCTCCCATTCTTCAAAGTCTTGAAAGGAGGGAAGAAGTTCCAATGGAATGAGGAGTGTGAGGAGGCTTTCCAAGGGATAAAGAAGCACTTGGGGCAAGCCCTCTCCTCTAGAAGCCCGAAGAAGGAGAAGCTTTGATTTTGTATTTGGCCGTGAGTACGAAGGCCGTAAGTTCAGTATTGGTGAGGGAAGAAGGAGGTATGCAACTACCAGTCTATTACATGAGCAAGGCCTTTTTTCCAGCCGAGTCATGCTACACAGATATGGAAAAGCTTGCTTTATCTCTCATGATCACTTCTAGAAAGTTGAGGCCTTACTTCCAGGCCCACAGTATACACATGTTGGCGAGCCTTCCCCTGAAGCAAGTACTCCAAAAATCGGATGCCTCAAGAAGGTTGATGAAATGTGCAGTGGAATTAAGCGAATTTGACATTTTATATTAGCTAAGGACCTTAGTGAAAGGACAAGAAGTAGCAGAATTCATTGCAGAATTCATTGAGGTAACAAATATCAACGTGGTAATGGAACTAGAAAACCACAAGTTTGGAAACTGTTTGTTGACGGGTCTTCTGGAAAAATGGACTCCGGAGCCGACTCATTTACATAATCAAAATCATTACAAAAGGAAACTATTACAAAAATATTGTAAGCCTATGTCTAAACGGCAGCGTCGTCCTACTATGGCTCACCTTGAAGGTCCACTTCCTCAACTAAATCTGCAACCTCAGTGAAAGGAGGGCATGGTTCATAAAAATACTAAGTTTGACCTAAACTACACCTAGAGTGGGTGAATAGGTGATTACGCAGAATTAAAATTACTTAACAATTAAATAGCAACAAGTCTCTATTAATTACTTTCTAGATGGTTAATCATACAATTCAAATTTTTCTATGTTAAATTACCACAATTATGAAAGCAATAAATAACAGAGAATTGATCACAGAGAAACCCCAATTTGGTAAAAACTTCGGGCACTTCGACAGCCACCAATCCACTATAAACGATTTATAACTTATAGTTTATCAGACTAGACGACAACACATACTATCTGACCTCTTGACTAAAATTCTAACAGCTCTCATAGATTTTGTGCTCCTGCACCAACTCCCAATTGCAGTTTCCAAAGCTCTCCTGGATTGCACTCTCCTGCAACAACTCCCAGTTTTGTGAAATCGTCTATCTCCTGTAGATTCACGAAGAACACTGTGTTCTTCAATGATTGGAACTCCAATCACCTTCTCTTGATCTTCAGATACTCTGATAGATATAGGAAGCAGTAGTTTGGTATTTGGATTATGAATTTGGTATTTTCACCGCTAATAGCCAATAACAAGATGAAGGCTGAAAGTAAAATATATGAAGATGATCTCAAAGGAATGTGTTTCTCTCAATGTTCAACCTTGTAAAAATGTTCTGTAGCGTTTGGATATTTATATGTAGCATAGGAATGAATGAGCCAGATAAAAAGTCTTTAAAAATAAATTAAAAAATTCTCGAATGACACTGTTACTCGAGCGAAGGATGAGCAACAATTGAGCGACAGGTTGTCGCTTGAGCAAAGGTGAGGTGACAATCGGGTGATGCAGTTTCTGTTTATGATGCTCGAGCCAAACATTGGTGACAGTCTAGCAAAATTCCGTGCCATTCTTCCTTCTATCCCATTTTCGAACCCTAGACCTAAAGTAACACAACTTTCACCAATTGCACATTACTCACTGACTTTTACAATACATTAACTTTAGTCTTTTTTGTTCACAGATTTGCTAATTACATTAAATATCTAACAAGCTCTCCATTTGCCATTATGTGACAAAACTACAATCTAAAGTCAAGGCAGTAGTAAAATAAAATTACAGACTCAAAAACCAACACAATCAATAATTGTCTTGAACGAATTTTTCATTTCATTTATCATAACTTATTTCCTAAAATAAACAACTCAAATATCCAGTGTAAAATGTATGTGAAACAGTATTAAGTGTAAAAGCTTTTTAAATAGTTCATCAAGTAGTACTACATGTAAAAATGAATTAAGCAGTTAACTCATTGTTTTTTCAATATCATCATATGCTAAATTAAGACGTAATATCAATGCAAGCCAACATACCAAAACGAAACGTTGATACTACAAAATATCAAAACTTAATCTAGCAAAACTGATATAATCAAAAGTTTTAGATACATCATGTCAAGTAGATAAAAACATATACATCCTGTTAAAGCAAAAAATATCTACTCTCCATTTTGTCACAAAATGACAATGAGTAACCTAAAAACAATGCAGCATTGTCAGCATTATCAGAATCAGTCATCTCCTTCGAAGCGCACCATCATCCTAGTGGCGACGAATCCATTGAAGCCCTCAATGAATATATCCAACAGCACCACGAAGCGTAGTAAACTTGGTAGTGTGTTGATCAAGCTTTCAACTTACCCTTCTCTTTATTAACACCTACATGGCTGCTGAAGCGATCTTCTGAAGATTATCAGAATTCTCAACACAAGAATTCACCTTGACCTTGTATAGATGGACTTTCTTCTCGAGGTCATTGTTTTCCTTCGATAATGCTTCCATCTTAGATTCCGCCTCAACTTGCTTTACCTTAGAGGCATCGATGGCATCATTGGCAGAAGACACCTAAGTCTTTGCTAATATTTAGGGTCATCTTTGCATCGTTGGCCCTTTGGAGGTACTCCTTAGTCAAGCTCTACAGCTGCCCCACCTCCATTTGGGCGTTAAAGAAAAAGCCCTAAGAGCGAGCCGCAGGGTGAGGTCAGCCTCCACCATGTCCACTGCAGGTCTCGGCATACGAGGAGTACTTATCATTTTAGTATTTATGTTAAATCCTCGCAGTCCCCTAGACCTCAGCAGGAAGCATTTTCGTCACAGTGGAAGTTATCTTGTCCGACCTTCCTCCCAGAAAATTCTGGGCACTCCCTTTAGAGGGGGTATTTCTGGTGTCTCTGCCCTACCTCCGCTTTACGAGGCTCACATCTTCCTCGACATTTTCTTCCACATAAACAATCTAAATGAAAGAGATAGGTTCTGCCTCAGTAGGACGGCGAAGCAATTCTCTGAGAGTTGTCTATCGCTTCGGCATATGAGGAGGCTCGATGTTCCTTGTCAAAACTAACTTTTTCTTCTAGGGCCACTCTGCATACGGCTCGACCTTTTCTTCTTTTCCCTTTTCACTTTTCTTCTCTGGGGAGGGGACAGGTTCATCTTGGAAAGGTAGGCCAACTCGTCCCGCTGATTCTTATATATTGACGAAGTCGAGCTCAAGGCTTTCTTATTTTTCGCCTCTCCCAGGCGCCTCATAAAGAATAGGTCAGGTTTGACATTTTTCTTCTTGTCGTGTTGACCTACAAGCAAGAGGTGAGCCAATTAGTAGCCATCATAAAAGTTTAGCAGAATCACCAAAATAAATAGCTAGAAGCTGCTTTTAACTTTGGTAGCCATTAATTGATGTGTGATGAAGAGGTTGCGCTTTCCAAACACATTTTTGAAGTATCTTTTCTCCGAGGGCAGCTTGTAAATTACTTTGATAATCGCCCACTCAGAAGGTTCGAGCTGAAACTGATCGACTGCAACTGCACAAGGCACATATTAAAAACATGAGATAAAAAAAATAAAGATACATAAAATAAAAGTATTTCAGGCAAGGCCAGACTCGCTATACTTGTGGTATTGGCATGGTTAGCTTTGGGATTGAATCTCCCTCCATAGTTTGCTAGCGACTCCTAATCCAGAACCAAGAGGATTCTAGTTCTTTATAGAGGTCGGAGTCCCCAGATAAAGAGAGAATGTGTGCCCCCAAGGGTTCATGCAATACTACCATTTTATTGTCACCCTCCCCTCGTGCGCGCGCGCGCTAGATTCTCAAGGTTGGAAAAGCGTTTGGAAAATTTAGGGAGGCATGTTCTTTCCAAGAGCGACCTCCTTCCAGAGAAGGAACATCACTGCCAATTGGCTCTATGCATTGAGCACTAGCTGGGAAAAGTAGGCCCTTTCCTCAGAGGTCGGAACAAACATTTTAACTGTATCAGGGATCATATATATCTCTTTAAAAATATCTAGCTCAATCTCCTTTATATCACTCACCCACAAGAAGGCCCCCCACCTAATGGTATAATTGATGGGGGCCCTTATGCATCATTTACGTACTATGAGGGCCCTCATGACTTCCATAATCCTCTCAATAGGAATTACGGGAGACAAACCCACCTCGATATAGATTAGTGACATATCTACACCCCTGGGACCTGTCTACCATATTTTATTTGAAGAAGAGGCCATTTCACGAGATTAAATGAGGATATGCAAAGAAGAAATCTTGGGTACTTATACAAACTTCAGGCACTGAAAAGTGGAGAAAACGAAGATGGTTGCCGAAAAAGAAAGCTGAGGAGGTGTTCGAGGATATCAGGAAATCTTTCAGCACTTGGAAAGTTTTTAATTTTCTCAAAGTAAAGAAGAAAGAGAAGGTGGGGATTAGGCCTTATATATACAGGAAAGTTGAACCCCTACCGTTGGATCAACCTTCACTACAATCTTAGCCATACATTTGCAGTCCCATCCGAAATGTTAAACTCAAAAGGTGCATATTCAATATTTAAATCAAAGGCTCAGATGAAGCCGTAACATGCACGCGTCCCAAACTCAAGTGATCTGCACCAATTGTAACAAACCACCATCATTGCGCATTAAATGCGCAAACAATGTGAACTTTGGAAACTGCCATAACACCCAGTTGTTTTACCTAGGAAACTAGCATTTTCTTCAAATCATTAGAAGCACACTGCCCATTGTGCTTCAACTTCATCAAAGCGACTCACCATTTGCAACAAGGGTATTGCCTCATGTAATTTAGTCCTATCACAGGTTTCAACTTTATCAAATCGGCTCGCCATTTACAACAAGGGCATCAACTCGTATGATTTAGCCTTGTCAGGGGCTTCACCTTCATCAACGCGACTTGTCCTTCGCAATAAGGGCCTCGCCTCATGTAATTGAGCCATATCCCAGGCTTCAACTTCATCAAGATGACTCATCCTTCGCAACAAGGGCCTTGCCTCACGTAATTTAGCCTTATCATAGGTTTTAAATTTATTGAAACGGCTCGCCCTTTACAACAAGGGCACCACCTCATTAGATCTAGCTTTTGCAAGCGATGCTCTTCTTCATCAAACTCGAGTTGTTGTTAGGATCACATACTTTTGCTTCTTTGAACTCGAAAGTCCATGCATTATATGAATAATCATACCGAACTTCAGGGACTATTGGTACTCCTCTCTACACGAGGACTCACATGTTGTCCCAACCATCCTACTTGGCAAACGGCTCAACAGTCCCATGCTCTATACATTAACATGAGGTAAAGCTGGACCGACCCTCAAGTGCGGACAACTCGTTTATCCTCACAAAGCGAAGTTGGATCGACCACATTACATGCGGACCCCATGGAAAAAATCGATCCATGATGAAGCGGTGAAGAGATCTTAAACAGATCTTGTATTATGTGATTGACAAGACAACTTCATGCCAACATCGTCGTCGCTAGCCTATTTGGTCAAGTCTAAGGCCGCAAACTAGACCTTATGGATACGAAAAATGGTATTAAAGTTGTGACTGATTAATGTCTATGACAAGAAAGGTCAATCATTTCGATGAGTCCACGTGTGATTAACGATTTGTCTAA
Organism: Fraxinus nigra; assembly: GCA_903798295.1. NCBI lineage: Eukaryota > Viridiplantae > Streptophyta > Magnoliopsida > Lamiales > Oleaceae > Fraxinus > Fraxinus nigra. The sequence continues at coordinate 11,271 of CAIGRH010076531.1, forward strand.
GTATGTAGGAACCGAGCTTGTGTGGACATGAGAGGCCTTGAGATCTGTTGGCCACATCATTCGTACATTTTTTTAGGTCAATAGATATCACAGGCTTCAACTTCATCAAGGCGACTCGCCCTTCGTAAAAAGGGCCTCACCTCATGTAATTTAGCCTTATCATAGGTTTCAACTTTATGAAAACGGCTCGCCCTTTACAATAAGGGTACTACCTCATTAGATCTAGCCTTTTGCAAGTGATGCCCTTGTTCTTCAAACACGAATTCTTATGAATATGTCCTTATGCTTCTTTGAACTCGAAAGTTCACGCATTATATGAATAATCATACTTAGATTTCAGGGACTGTTGTTACACTTCTCTACATGAGGATTCTCACGTGGTCTCAACCATCCTATGTGGAAAATTGTTCGACGGTCCCATGCCCTGTACACTAACATAAGGTGAAGCTGGATCGACCCTCAAGTGCGGATGACCCTTTTTCCCCGCAAAGTGTAGCAGGATCAACCCCATTACACGCGGACCCCATGGGAAGAACCGGTCTAGGATGAGGCAGTGAAGAGATTTTAAACAGATCTTGTATTATGTGATTGACAAGATAACTCGTTGCCGTTTCCGCCGTCACCGCCAACCTATTTGGTCAAGTCTAAGGCCACAAGCTAGACCTTATGGATACGAAAATGGTATTAAGGCTGTGACTAATTGATGTCGATGACAAGAAAGGTCAGTCATTTCGATGAAGCTACGTGCATTGTCATCCAATGGCCTTCGTTAAATCTTGCCTAGGTATAAAAGCTCACGCTTAGTGTCATCCAAGGGTAATGCAAGTTTACACTTTCAAAGCTATAATCTTGCTACCATATCTTTTACTTGGTTTTATTTTGTGTTGTATTGGATTATATTTTTATATGTATATTATTTTTATGTTTTAGTATATTTATATATTAATTGAATAATTTTTAATATTACTTAATTAAATATTAATAAACGATCTCGCTATTGCGATCTTTGATGGTCCATGGTCAATGATTGCTCTAGCTTACTTAGATTCCTGGATTTGTCACTGTGCGTGCTACATTTAAATGATATCATATTATGCTTATCAAGCACACAATGATCACAAAATGACATATCTGACACCTGATCCTTACCAAGCACACCTTTTATCATTAAAGAACTTAAGTCACTTAACACTAACGTGAGCTAACCTGCTATGCCACTCCCGTGTGCGATCAATATCAATGATAGTGCAATTTAAACCTCTCATTACTTCAACACGTGTGATGTATATCCCATTTCTCCTAGTAGAAAGTGCTCCCTTAAATATGTTTACCATTCCATCATCGAGTGTACCAGTGAAACCTATACGCTCTAACTCTCCCAGAGAAATTAGATTACTACCCATATATGGAACACATCTAACTTATTGTAATGCATGCATAAAGCCACTGTCAGATTTGTTGGTTACACTACACATACCAGTGATCTTATATACGATTACATGTCCATGATCAGACTTATCCAAATTATCAAACTATAATTTATTTGATGTATCATGAAAAGAAACACCGATGTCAAGAATTCACTCATTCATGAGCGATTTCATAGAGGTTAATTTTGGATGGTTTAGAATTTAAGAACATGTAAACCTCACCAAATCCATTTCTAGGGATTACTACCTATTTGATCTCTCAACTTGTTTTTCTCTTTATAGCACTCACTTATGAAATGCCATGGTTTACAACAACCATAACATTTCCCACCTTTTGTCTTCCTCTATGATTTATATCTACCTCTATCCTTCTTCTTACCACCACCATTTTTCCCTCGTCACTCCTAAAATGAGATACATCTCTCATTTGGTGAATCTCTCCCGTTTTTCTCTCATTTCTTTTATCTTTCATTTTCCTTTCCTTACTCTCTTTAACGAATCAATAACTATATCGGGTGTTTCTCTCTCTTATATTTGATTGCATTCTCGACTTTTGTTCAGGAATATCATTCAAAAGGATAATAGTTTTGTATTCATCGAAAACCTTATCACCACTATTTGTAATATTCTGTACAAGTTTAATGAAAACATCAAGATTGTCATCCAATTCTTTTGAGGGATCAATTTGAAACTGAAGAAACTTCCAAGTAAGAAAAGTTTATTAGGTTTAGACTGTGTTAGTAAAGTTCTTCCAACTTTTTTCAAAAAAATTTAGTTGAAACCAACTTTATGTAATTGGAATCAGATAAATACAAGATAATAAAGATGTATGCAAGTTCATCATATTATTTTTTCTAATTATTGTCACGGTAGCAAAAGCAGATTTGTCAATAGCTTTAGACACTTTTTGTTGTTTTAAAATTCTTTTCATCTTTTGTTACCGGATAAAAAATCACATTTACCATAAAAGACACCCAAGTCAAAATGATGCATAGACATCTTAACAGATAAGACACGTAGCACATAACAACCTTCAAAGGAATAATCACACAGAATGTCCTAAAGGTCATAAATATGAGTCATTCTATATTCTCAACGTTCTGTGAGTTTTAAGGTCTTAGATCAAGGAAATTATCAAGCAGGGAATGTTTACGTAACAATTCTAACCAATAATAATGCAGCAACAAATATTTAATTATACAATAGTCAAAATAGCTAAAACACGACAATATCATAGATAATCAGCAAATAATCATAACTTCTAGCAACAAGCGATGTTTACCCCACATGGTAACCCCAAACCTAGTTGCCAACCCCACACGATGGCTTGCTATTTTTGAAATTTAAAAGGGATCAACTAATTTACTTGAACAGACATTAAGGATTCAAGTTCTAATTGCAAAACTCAGCAGAGGCAGATTATAGGCACGCTTCCAAATCAAAACAATTTTACATTTTTAATTTTAAGCACAAAAGAGCAAGCCGAGGCTTAATTTCGTGTCACGGGAGCAATCCAAGGCTCTGATTTCAATTGAACACGAACAATACAAGTTAGCCAAAATCAATTGAATAGCTGCATTGTAAACTGTAAAACCAATACTTCCCTTTGCAAAATCACATTTGCACCAATGGATGTATATCACAAGGCTCAGATCGATCCAAAACCATAAGGTAGCACCACTCTAGATTAAACCAAGAATCTCACACAAAACTTACAAAGGAATAGCCCAAATCGAAAGTACAAAGAAGCAGTCGCACGAAGGGGCCAAGAGAAAGCGAGACAGAACAATCACAAGTGTGCTAGCCAAAGGGGTGGAGAACCGACGACTCATGCCATAGAGGGGAAAGGAGTGAAGACAGACACAAAGAAATGGGAGAATGCAGCTACGATCGAAGATCACAAGGAGATAGACATTTTCTCTCAAAAAGGGCAAATGGACAAACCATGTGTATATAAACATCTCATACCAAGAATGGGACCACAATATATTGGGACAAAAGATAGTTCAAGTAAATGGTTCAAGAGCAAGGGTCGAGCTCATTAACACCTTTAATTGTCCATTAGCAAGATTCTTGGCTCGTCTCTAATTCTTGGGCTACCAATTGTGATTTTGGGGCCGATAGTAATTAATGTAACGAAGCCTATGAATATTTTCTGACCCGATTAATCATCTTTGCCCCCACTTCAATAAAATTCCTTCAGTGCCAATAGCTTTTTTCATCACTTCTTAACCGTCCTTTCTTCTCAAACTGCATCCTTGCTGTTCATTCATACTTTTTGGTTCTCATCTTTGATACACTTAATTTAGTTTTAGATACAGTTAAACCTCGATAAAGTAATATCCTCGAGACCAGACAAAAATATTCATTTAGCGAGGTTATTTTTATCGATAAGTGAATAAATTATTCATTTCGATAAATAAATATTTATTATTTTAGAGAGAGTTTTTTAATATAAAATATGTACATTGTATGTGCTAAGAAAAATCAAAAGACACTAAACAAAGTATTTATTGAATCTAGGGAAGCACAAAAGATTTAGTGAAACTAAATGACTCTAAAAACTAAGCTCACGTACATAC
>CAIGRH010076582.1:0-16771 GCA_903798295.1 Fraxinus nigra
ATCTAACAAATTAAAAAAAAAAAAAGTAGTGAAATCAGATCTCATTTTTCTATGGGGAAGCAATAGAAATTTCTCAAGAAATGCACCTATTAAGAAGAATTATAGTCTCAAATACGTGACTTGATATAGAAAGCTGGAAATTCTTGTTCATTTTCATGAAGCTGGGGACTTCAACGTAAAATAAAAAGTGATTCAAATGGATATTTTATGCAGTATCTTATTCTGTACTATACTAGGTAAAATAAAAGATAAGGATATAGTTTGTTAAGTAGGGATGACACGCGATTGAGGTTTGATTTTGAGAGCATTAACTTGAATGTTTGAGACATGTCTTTTGTGGATTAAGATGCTACGAGAACGAGTTGTTTCAGTGAATGGATCAAAGTTATCATGTTCTGATATAGTTGTATAAAAGATTTGATTTAGCTGGACATTTTGAACAGATGTAGTGCTGAATCAAATGAAGCAGTGGAAAAAATATTCGTATAGCCTATCCAAAATTTATTGCTAATAAGGTTTAGTTTGCTATAGTGGATATGGATGCACTATAAGACAAGTTTCATTCTTAATGAAAATTAGTGTATGCCGCAGTTAGTGGATTTTTTTAACTAGAAAACTGAGAAAAATGCCACGTGTATTTTAGATGAAATTGTGATGTTGGTTGTGTATTTTTGCATCTGTTCATATATTTATGTTTTCCATGTTGTAATAAATGAAACTTCTATCACGCGGTTACTGTCAACGTTGTATTGCTTAGTTAAGATTTTTTAGCACGAGAAATAGTAATTTGCAAACATCATTTTCTAATCAAATGGCATTAATTTTCAACCAGTTTTCTCACTTAATAGCTATGTATCTCAGAAATTAGAACTGTCCATCTTTTTTGGATTTATCAATCTTTCTATAGTTTCTCAGTGTTAAAACACGATTAATTTTTCTCAACACATCATATAGGGTGATGACACCTGGCTTGTACCATATCATCGGAAATAAACTTGGTTAGATACATAGAATATAACGACTTTCTGTTCAACTTTTTCATTTATTGTTACCAGAAATAAATTTATCTTGGAAGTGTGGGAGGTGCTTGCAAGGATTTTCCTAGATTTTATTTTTCATAATGAGTGCTGTTGCTATCTTTCTAGATTGATAACCATTCCCTTAGCAGCTGCTTTGATTTGTAGATAGTCGGAGGCTGTAAATTTGGGAATAGTATCTTTTCGTTTCTCTGTTTCCTTTTCTTGTTTCAGTTTTTTTCTGGGATCTAATAGTTCGGAGAAAACTGATAGTACAGACTATTCTATGATTGTTCTTTCTCTGTCTCTCAATTCTTTCATGAATCAAGGATTAGTAAGTTTAATATCGCATATGACTACACGTTATCGTTTTTCAGCATTGTTGAGACCATGGGAACTTTGGCACTAGGTAATGAGAATGTGCACACTGAGGAGTACCTAACATTGGGGCTTAAAGAATCGGGGAATGGAAATTCAGGAAACCCCCGAGTTTTATCACTTTTCTCAACACTTCTTGAGAGGTCTGTTCAGAAAAACGAAAGGATACTAGAGGCCACGAAGACAAAAGATGCTATCACAATATTTCACGGTTCAAGAGCACCTTCTTTGGGCATCCGTCAATATGTTGATCGCATTTTCAAGTACTCGCGCTGCAGCCCGTCATGCTTTGTTATGGCATACATATATGTGGATAGATTCGTTCAGAGGACAAATTTTTACTTGACATCCCTTAACGTTCACCGAGTTATAATCACCAGTGTAATGGTGGCAGCGAAGTTTATTGATGATGCGTAAGTTTCCACGAAGCTGCTCGGTCATATTTATAAATTTCCCTTTTAGCAAATTTCTAACATGACTTAAATATGTTTCAGATTCTTCAATAATGCATATTATGCTAGAGTGGGAGGCGTAAGCACGGCAGAGTTGAACAAGTTGGAGATGAAGTTTTTATTTGGTCTCGACTTCCAACTTCACGTGACTCTCCAGACATTCAGGAAGTATTGTTCGGTGTTGGAAAAGGAAGCAACGGACGTGCTTCAGATTGAACGCTCGTTCCAGGCATGTGGAATAAAAAAGAGCTGGCAAAACAAAGATGATTCAACTTGCGCTCCTACAATTGCTAGATGAAATTCTACTTGGGTCTGGAGATATCAAGACAAAAGTTGCAATGAAAGAAAATGGATTTTGCTTTGGTTTGTCACAGTTAAGTTTAGTGGATGTGATTGTTATAAGATTGCAGCCGCCAGCCTGCAGTATTTTTCTTCTTTATTTGAGCAGCCTTCAGTATATATTTTGTTGATTTCCCTTTTTCGAGTTCTTCGGTTTCGTGGTGCTCTGCATGCCATTGTCCTGTATAGGATGAGAGATCATGCATTCAGAAACTTGGGGTTCCATTGTTGATCATGTACTGTGAAATCCAAAGTGGAATTGTTTTGGGAGCTATGTCAAGAAAGGTTAAAAAAAATGAAAAAAACAGCGAAGGGGGAGCCGGACCGGACAGTGGTCCGGCCATGGCATACAAGGGAAAGTTCAGACCGATTTTGATCTTTTTTCTTTAAATTTTGATGACATTCAAAAGCTTCCATTTTGTTCCCTAAACCCTCATAATCTTCGAAAATGGTTCGTCTCGAGTTCTGAAAATGTACAATTTAGTCCTTGATAAATTGAATTTCACTTCCAAAACTTACAAAAAAATTTCGATTGCTCTCTTAATATTTCTTATTGATCCCTTACAATTCGGTTAGTCTTCAACTGTTCCGACTAACTCCAAATTAACTCGAAAACCCTATCAAGTTTGAGTTTAGCCTACAAGAACTATATTTACACTAAATTATGTAGAAATTCGTTCAATTTACAATTATTTATCAAATTTAATAGCACGGATAAACATGTAAAAACACATCAATCGTAGTGAATTTCACATGACCCGGGGTCTCTTTCATTTGATCTATACATGTCGCCCAGATCCATGTGTTCATGTTCTTTCTCGTCGTTGAAAATGTTGGCCTCATGGATCTCTCCTGACTTGCTCCACCAGATTTAATAGACAAGGACAGCCACAGCCACCCTAGTCCATTGCACTAATAACTTGGCATGGATCCAAGGTAATTTTATAAATATCTTAAGTTATTGTATAATTACGGATTAAAAAATTTAAGTCAAAGTTAATAATTATTTTTAAAATTTTAATTTTAATCTACATCAGAATATAAATTTAAAACCGTAAATGAGTAGTTTAATAGAAAACTGATTCGTTCACGAAACCCAATATTTTCTCAATTGAAACATTGCTCGACTCTCACACTCAACCTATAATTCCAAGCAAAGATTTGAGACAAAATCCATATCAACGAATCCCATATCTTCTTATACAACATAATCTAAAGCCACCAATAGAAGATTGGATACATTACAGATCTTTTCTTTTCTAATTTTTTATCCATTGATTTTTTTTATTTCAAGTTCATGACTTCCATATTGATTCTAATTCAGCTAACCTAAAAAACGCATTTCAGTTCTAATATCTACGCATCTAGAAAACAAAATTTAATATGCGGCATTATTAAGAAAGAAAAAGAAGCCAGTTCATCGTATGAACTCTGTCTTATGCGTGTGCTTGTAAGTTTCAGTAAAGTGCCTCTACAGACACCAGTCGCTGTCCATCGGAATTACCTCAGACAATTAAATATATAAGCCAAGTTAAATTTATTCGGAAAACTTTTAAAAAAAAAATAGTTCACAGAATAAATTCAAATCGATTTTATTTTTAAAAGAACACATCTTTTCTCGACTATGATGTCTAGCATCAAATCATTAATAAATGTCTAGAATAAAAATAAATAGATGTCCTTAAACAATTTGGTCGGTTTTCAAATTGTTTTCAGTTAACACTCAAAATTTGTTTGATTTGTTATTTCTAAAAATGCATTTTCGAAAATAAGGTTAAACTTATAACATAAAACTCAAAACGCATTTTTAATGTTTTAAATATTTTCAATGAAAATTCTAAAAACGCTAAGAAAATTCTAAAATTTCAATTATGATGTCTAGCATAAAATCATTTTTAACGTTTGAAGTATTTTCAGTAAAAATTCTAAAATCTTAAAAAATAAAAATAAAAATAAATAAAGAATATAAATTATAAAAAAATAAAAAACAAATTTTTGAAATTTTTTTTGTAAAAATATAAAAAGTAAAAATAATTCAAGCTCTTAGTAATTATTTATATAAAATTCTAAATAAAATTAAATAAACAAATAAAAATGTTCACAGTCCACATTATTTTCAGTTCCTATATTTTTTCATTGTTCATTTTTATTTTATTTAGCGAAAAAAATATTGTAAGATTAACCAACTTTAAAATAAATATATTATTTAAGATATTAAAATAAAACCTTTCTATTTTACGAAATAATAAAATTTTATGTAATAAAACATCCTAAAATAATATTTCAAACCAATTGTGTTTTTTTTAATTTTTTATTTTTTGAGAATTTTTTTTTTTTAAATGACAAGTCAAACACCTTTCTAACATTTATAAAACTAACCCTATAAATAAAAAACTGAAAACGAACTTAAAACTCAAAATTGAAACACAAACTAAACTTTTGGTTCAAAACAATTTTGAAATTTCAAAATGAGTAATGCTATGGGTACATAGCATTTGACATAAGAGTTTAGGATTGAACATGGGTCAGTTCGGTTCAGTTCTGAAGAGAACCGAATCGATTCAAAACTTTCGGGTATTTAATAATTAGTACCGTCGGGTCCAAATATAATTATGGAACCGTTCGGGTTTGGGTTCGGGTTCGGTTCGATTCCATACCATGATTAAATTCTTTAACTTTTACAGCAATACTACATAAATACAACTAATGACATGTTCATTCATAACTTTTACAAATTAACGTAGCACAATTTAAGAACATATAAATAACAAATTGTCCTACGAGATTCATTCAATGTATACAAATACAAAAAAGTAAATATTTATATTAAAATATCGGAGATCCATATCAATAATTCATTTGCTTTAAGTAGTATGCATAAAGAAAATGAAGTATAAATTAAAAGTTATAAAAATATGAAATGAAGGAACTTCAAAATCGATTTGAGAATATGGATTTAGGTTTTAAAATTATCAAATGATTTGGTTTTATACGGGAATGGGCGTACTGTTTACCAAATGAAATTGGAATGAAAAGGAGAAGGATAATGCCCAAATGTTGGGCTAACAAAAAATTAACTTGGCTGGTTTGTTTAATTAATTTGTTAATTTGTTTAGAAAAAATTAAAATAATTTAATTAATTCAATATAAAAAATTTTAAAAATTATTTAGATTTGATTCTTCGGTTTTAGGGTTAAAACTGAGAACTGACTCAAACCCATCGATTCTTGATTAAAATATTCGTAAGGGTATTTAACTTATAAAGAACAGTTCGGCTCGGTTCGGTCTGGTTTGGTCCGATTTGATTCGAAAGTTTTGTCCAACCCTATAAGAGTTCACATAATTGTCAAATGATAGCCCCATATAATCTTATCCACCCCACATTTCTATTAATTTATATACACTTTTCAAACATGTTTTAGGGCTGGTTCGCTTAACTTAAAATCCAATTAAAATTGAAAATATAAACATTATTGAGTCTCACTCGTCTAATAAAAGTCAACAAGAACGATTAGTTTTTCAATTTTAATCCGATTTTAATCTCTACCGAACACACTCTTAATTTAGTTGGACGATAAGTTATTTGCTTGTTGAGATATTGCATTGTTGTTCCCGAAAACAGTACATGGTCTAGATTACACCCACCATTTTTTTTCTCATCAAATCGCCTAAAACGAATAGAAAAAATAAAAATATTGTTCAAAATAAAGTTAAATTAATCATTCAACCCAAATCTCCCAGCAACACAACCTGCATTCCCTTGCTATTGCAGCAATAAAACAATCTAACGCCTATATGTGGCACCATATGTCCAAAACTCGAATCTACTTTCTCGTGAACTTAGTCAACGAATGCAAAACGGTGAGTTATCAGAGATGAAACTAAAAGGTTAATCTGGTCTGGAGTTTGCATTAAATGGGAAATTACAGGTGCTTCCAGGTCAAGATTACAAAATAAACTCCATTTACTCAACTATTCCATAGAAACTAATCAACTTATGTACACATTACGGTCACCAATTAGTCAACATCAAAACTGAAGCTGAACCGTCTATTGTTGTAGCTCAGTGTGGACTGGTCTCGTTAGTGCTCTTATAAAGTAGCTTCGCGTCTCTGGTAAAATATGTTGGATCAGCTGACAGTACCTGCATCCGCATATACGATTACTCAGAAAAACTATACCACATTTCAAAATAATAACAAAAAGAAAGCAAGCAGACAAAAGGAAAGAGCAGGATGGGCATTACCATGGCATAATACTTAGTTTGTCAAAGTTTTCCAAGATGAATAGAATGCAAGAATGCCTCAGCGACGATGCATTGAATGCCTCCGATAACTCAAACATTAGAGAGACATTCTCCACAGAAATGTCCTTGAGAAGACACAAAGAAATGATCGGAACACTAAATAAGATACAATGGAAAATACATCTGTCTTTTATTTTTATATATTTGGGAAATACCTGTGCAATGGCATATTCACACAGGCGCTTAAGCCCCTCCAAAAGATACTGATCGGCAGCTTTCAGAAGATCTTGTGCAATATCCAAAGTGACATCAACAGAGCCTGTGTATATGTACCTGCAAGCACAAAATAATTTAGAATTAGCATATTTAATGAGAATTGCATTATAGATGGAGAGTTGGAAGGAATCTTGAAATCAATTCACCTCATCATCAACTCAAAAACATCCCATCTAATGTTTGGAATTTCTATGTTCTTTGCTTCTCTTTCCTGCCAAAAAGTCCAAAGGATTTTAGAGAACTTATAGACCAATTAAGCACAAGAATGTAACAAATCAAGTCTATGCAATTCAAAAGATCATATACTGGTTCTGTAGAATTCGTGACCCTTTAAATGTGCCATGACTACTGAATTTCAAGTTTCTTTGACTTGTATGTTTATTGGAAATCAATGTTTTCCAACCACGTATACCCTTAAACATTCCAGGTTATCACAGATCAGCTCCAAAAATTAAAAAAAAAAACCTGGACAACCATTCAACCAGAAAGAAGCTGTTATTGACATCTTTTTTCAATATATTTTTTTGTATCCCAAGCCATAGAAAGATCTGGGAGCAAGGGCACCCAGATCAGAGCACATTCCACATTCTACATTCTTTTAAAGCCATATCTTCTCTAAATCCCAGCATACCTACCATGCCAACAGCTAATACCATAAAATCGAAAAGGTTGATTCCTATATCAGGACAGATGATGATGGAGAGATGTCCAAACTCGGTCGCACTCTAACCATGTGATCTGAATGAGATGAAATAGAAGTCAAAGTCTTTGGAAAAATTCAAATGGGTTTATCCAAAAGGTCATTTGAAGGAACCAAAGTCAATGTTGGTGATATTTAATTGTGGAGGTGCAGCTGATTATCAAATATGGAGATGATTTTCATTTTTCTTCCCTCTCAAGTGCCTCTTGAAGATGGAACCAACTTCGCTTCTGTCATCTAAAAGCTAGTATAGTCAAATTTCTAATTGTGATGTGTCTGTAATTTCTAGTTTATTTTCATCTTCCAGATTAAAAGAATGTTTTATGTTGATGGACAACTAGTAAGTACCATGCAACCAATGGACCAGTGAGGTGACAGATTCATTCAGCAGGTCCAGTTTTAGGGGGTAAAATGCCATGTAGGAGAAGTGTAGATTGTAAATAACGCGCATAATTCTTAGCACTTAGCAGGCTGCCGAAAGGGAAGGTGTAACATATACATTGTGTAAGTATTAACATATGTATATTCACTATGTTATGTATATAAGATATATCATATATCCTTTTACACGAGGCAAAAAATGTGAGAGATCAACCAACAATTAGGAAAAGGGACCATATAGGTATTAAGTTCAAAACAATGCTCACCCGATAACCACCATCAAACATTGCGCGGAATGCATCAGACGAAGCAAGTAAACAAATTCTGTGTGCATAGAACGTTTTGCCTGATCACAGAAAATAAGATTATGTCAAGATTATGACATGGAATTGCTCAGCATGAGCATGGACATAAAGACCACGTGCAAACAAGAGAACAGATTTCCACCTTCAACCAAAAATGTCACGTCAGACAATGTAGGATTATTTACAAATTTCTCACCCAAATACACCTGTAGCAACAAGGGCAGCACAGTTAGTACAAATAAAATAATAAAAATAATAATCTGGCCATATTAAATAACATAACAAGATGCCAAATAACCATCAAGCAGATAGCATTATCAATATGCATAGAGTTCAAAGCATATGACTTCAATAGGTCAAATCTTTATTTCCAATTGGAGGTAACTGACATTTCTTCCGGCATTCCACAAACATTAACATCTTAGTGACACGTCAAGAGGACCTACTAACAGTTTCACAAAATAAAGATAAGAATTCATTCCTCTCCACAAGGTGTTACCAAAGGTAGATTGAAAACATTCCATTTTGTTTATTTGCTGTAATCAATTCAATTCCATGTGTCTATCAAAACAACGAATAATTCAAAGAGCGGAGGACAACTTGACAAGCAGAAGGCTCTGGAAATGATGGCAAGCACTAACAATGGATTCAAAGCCTTGAAAGTGTATACAGCAAGACAAAATGGCAAAATTGAAGAGAGAAACAGGAAGGCAACACAAGACACCGTAAATCTTAATTGCGACCAAGAAAAGGATTTCCTTGAGAAAGATTGGAAGGGTTGAAGCAGAAAAAAGATAAACTTCTATTGGGGTTTTCTTACAAGCAGCAGTGTTTTAGAATGCACACAAACAGTCACGTTGATAAAACGTGGATATTTAAAATCTATCATACATGATTCTGTGGCATTTGAAGCACACTCTTTGTGGAAAATCATTGAGATGAAAAGATAAAACTTGTGGATTCCGCAACGTTACTAGTAATCTCAATTTATATACAACTACATTTCAGCTAACCAAACAAGTCTCGGAAAAGTTCAAAACACCTCACTCTTTCTAGCTTCAAACTTCAACTGACAAGCATATATGATATACCTAATTGTGTCATTATTTCTAGTTGAGCAACATGATCGTATTTTCTTCTAGTTTTCTCTGTCTAGTTTAATAATTTCCCTAATATTTGAGTTAGAGTGCTGAAAAGATATGGAAATTATATTTTAAAAAATCTATCAGCAAGAACATTACATTGATTGACCAACTGACAGACTAAACAAAAACATGGATGCACATCCAAAATAATGGTAATAAGCAAAACCTGAGGTGTTGGGGAGGGAGGAGCTGCATCCACAGGAGAAAGTGAGCTGACTTTACTAGCCACCTTGCATAAAGCCAAAGAGCTATCTTTTTGGTACTTCAAGTTAGTTGATTCCAGAATCTCCAAGAGCAACTCCAGTCCTATAAGAACAGAAAGTCGATGAATCGGATAGTTGGCATATATTTCAGGAGGCCAGTGATGGAAATAACAGCAACACTAACTTCCATAAGAGAAATTCGACGAATAATATACCATTGTTATCAATGAAGATTGTCTTTTGATCATCTGGAGAACAGAGATGAGCAAGGGCCAAGGCCACTCGTCTTTGAACAACTTCCTCACCAACACGCATCATGTACAACAAATGACTCAAAACCTACCAGGCACAGTATATGAAGTGATCACCAAGAAACATGCTTTTATATATAAAAAACAATCGGAGCAATCAATAAATTAAGATACAACTTCTTGTTCCTCCAATAATATCTAAATTTGTATTTGTCCAGGTATCTACATATTGTTTATGTATATCTTGTGAGCTTAAGTTCAAGCCCTTGACTTATGACAGGGATACGCCACTATTGGCACTTGAAACAATTATGAATTCATGGGATTCATCACATTTTTAAATGCATCAAAGATACTCACTCGTCCATGAATTTTCTCTTCAAGTCGTTTCAATGTTTTCGCTACGCAATCCCTAGTTGGCTGCAGCAAAAGAAAAATTAGAAATTAGTTTTACCTATCCATGACAGGATATACGGTCATGTAATCAAACCAGTAGCCAATGTATCTGTTACCACAAAACTCAAATAAGTAGAAACAGTACCTGAACAATAAATTCGCCATCTTGAAGTTTCTGAACACCTCCAACCCTGATAAGATCTGCAACATTATCCTGGAGAAAAAAAATATCACAGAAAAAAATTCGAGAGGACATAAGTACACACACCAAATTGAAGCTAATTTTTTTAGTACAAAATGAAGCTACAATTACTACTAATAACATACAGAAACACAATACCTCATTATCTGCCAGCCCATAAAGAGCAAATGCCGCATTATGCTGTAGAGAACCATTTTTGGAACCAAGAAGCTTCAGTAATGGCAATACACCTCCACTGTGGGCAATACCAGCTTGGTTGTGTGCATCCTATAAAAGCAAAATAGAAAACATAATCATCCACCAAGTAATTCATTTCTCATGAAGGGTCAAATTTCACAAAGGCAATTATATTAAGTAATACCAATAAGCTCCATGTATGTATGTGTGTGTGTGTGTGTATATATATATAAAAAAAAAAGCAATCTGTAAAGCCCTGAATTACAATCTGGCCTTGAAACACACATAAAGTTCCATGTTCTTGTGCCAGAAACTCAGTAGTCCGAATGTGCTCTCTCTTAATCAAGGATTATTCAAATGGCATTAAGCAGCGGTAAATGAAAAAAATATTTAACATCCTCCACAACAAATTTATCCAAATTCATATGTTAAGGTGATAGAAGAGACTACATGCATAATCTATAAATTTTAATTATGGTCAGCTGTCAAATATACCATACATCTTGTTTCTAAAGATGCCTTCGCGTTCATCTTGAAACTGATTTCTTCTTAAATATAACATAATGGTTTCAGTGAAAAAAGGAAAGAAAACAAGCCTAGTCAGACAGCTAATGTGTTTTAGCTAATATGGAAATAAAAGGCGACGTAATATCACTACATTGTGATCCGTGTAAACATCCATTAAAATGAACCCTCAAACTGAAACCCAACTATAAAAAGTAACAGTGGATTATATTCAATGGTAGAATAAGAAACATCCAGAAAAATTGAAAGCCATATATCATTTATGATACCAAAACAAAGGTTTGTCCCTGTGGAACCTGTAAAGGAAAAATACAGTTGATGAGAAACTCATGAGACTCAAAAGATTTGACATTCGTTACCTGAGCCAATCTCCCCAGTGCAAAGGCTGACATTTCTCTTAATTGGGCATCTGGTGATTGAAGCATCTCAATGAGTGGCCTCACAGCTCCTCTTTGGACAATGTGCACCTGGAAAAGCATCATAAAAAAATTGTAAGAGGGATTCATATTTGAGAAAAAAAATTAACACAGTGAAAATGCAGGTTCAAAAATTGATTTCACCCCACTGAAAAGTTAAATAGCTGAAGTATTATCTACAACCTTACAGTCTGAATCAGTAGCAGCAAATTGCCCAAGCAGCAAAGCAGCTTCTCGTTGGCTCTCCGAACAACATGAACTGTGATAAAATTAAGGACACGCATTTTCAAATTAGAGAATGACAAAAGAAGCATTTTGAATGAATCAAAATTGAGATAAATAAATTTAGTAGTCTTCCTGAGAAAAAACAGTACTTCATGACACAAAAGGACAGCTAAATTTTTTTCACTCATTTATCCACAGAGAGATCTTCACTAAAATATGGTTCCACACATGTTACTGAAGAGAAAAACTAGAAACAGTCCTTCAGGAAAGAGTAAAAATTCATCACCCTAAACTAAAACTCAAACTCAAATTCATCACCTCAATCAAGTTCCGTTTTCCCAAGGGAAGAACAAAATTTAATACAAATAATAAAAAAAGATTCTGAACTACTCACTATATGACAAGATGCGACCAAGAAGACCCACTGATTGTGAATGCTCGAAATTAAGAGACAGGACTTGCAGAAAAAGAAAAAGGATAAAGTATTGGTCAAGTAAATTAAAATATGGAGAAGGAAATTACGATGAAAATAAAGGCAGAAGGAATGACAAGGGAGAATAGATGTGTGTATATAAATTAAGTTTGGTGGGCTATTACTAGGTGAAAGCAGTAGTGGAAGGACTTTCTGGATTTTAAGGATGACAGGCTTAGAAAATATGAATTGTCTGCCTTCATTTTTTTGTTTTTTGCCACGGAGTTAAAGGAAATAAAATAAGGTGCATTGACTTTGAAAGGGAGAGAATTGTGGCTGTTGACCACGGTTATCGATGACTCAAAGCAGCTGCCAGCTGGCCTCCTACATAGTTCAGTCCTTTTATTTTGCACTGTGTTTAGCAACTTGACAAAGCCAGTGACTTTCGGTTCCCTGGTGTGTGGATTTATTTAACAATGTACATGGCGTGAAATCAGAGAAGAGGTGGCGTGGGAAGATTTGGATAGTAGGTCGCTAACATCCAAAAAATTAAGTAATACAAAACACTAGAATCCATATATTCTAAAGTACCTAAGTAACCCGATGACAGGTTGTAAAGCTCCCGCAGCGAGGACTTCTTTCTTAATGTTTGGGGATGAGTGGACCAGATTCCCAATGACACCAACCTGACACTTGGCAAGTTAGAAGTCTAATCTAATTATAGACACAATGACATACAAATAGCAATAAATACCAAATCTGCCAATATAGTAAGAAAAAAGAAGATTGTGGCCAACCGCTTCGTAGTGTATGGCAGCATCTTCAGACCTCAGCATTAATATAAGAGTAGGTAGAGCATTGCAGTCCACAATCTGCAAATAGCAACCAAAATTAAAATGGTAAAAGAGGTGATACTATGGAATATAAATCTGTAATTTTGTAAAATCAACGAACCTGATTCTTGTTCTCATCATTTTTAAAGGCAAGGGTTCTCAGAGCTCCAGCAGCTGCTCTCTGCACCTTTGCATCAAGGAACTCGAGCAGTTCAACAAGAGGTGGGATACCACCCTCAATTCTGAATTATAAGTTTAGTGTTAAAATGCAGGTGTAGTATTTCACATGCAATACTAGGCATTAGCACAGAGAAAACCAACCTAACACGAGTTTTAATGCTGCTATTCTCGTGAGCAAGATTAGTTATTGCATCGGCTGCTCTTCTTATGACACCATTTACTGCCCTGGAGTTTTGATTTTCCCTGTGCCTCTTTAACAGATCCACAAGATGAGGTAGAGCTCCAGCATCGACAATGAGTTGTTGATGCTCTGGCTGTAAAATAGACGAGAAACAATGTGAACAAAAAGATCTGATTCACAAGAACAGTGTAACAGTTACAAATCCTTTTTTTATAGAACCATATGCACTCGCAGACCTTCAGGAAGCATGAGTGATCAGAGGACATTATCCAGACAAAAAGTATATGTTGCTTTCTGCAACTTGTTTAATGTTTACTAAAACTTCCTCATTTCATTTGCATATAAAAACACTGATATAAACAAAGAAACACGGTAATTATTGTAGGACAATTGTACAGTAGAATGATTTTCAATTTTGTGATTCTGATGAAATTTAAAGATGTTTTGCCACAAAATATATACAGTTTTTTGCTGAAGGAAAACCTTGAGTGGCTAAAAAATATGGTATCTACATCTACATATAACATCTTGATAAAGCATTTTGCAAATAATTACAAATGGTTGCAACCATCCAACCAAACTGTAACCTCCTATATGTTGCCCAGAGGATATACTAGACAAGAGTAGAACATGCCAACTAAATAATTAAGATGTCATAAGGTATGAGATTTAGGGGAGAAATCAAACTAGATGGATATTGTACTGTTTTTCAGAATTTGTACAATTTCCAGTTAAAACTGTGAATATATATTAGCACTTCCGTGCACAATCGGTGTAGAAGAAAGCAAAAAAATTCCTACCCGTGCTTAGTCGAAGAAGGAAAAATCCAAGAAAAGACTAATTAAGACCAAAAATCCTGAGTTTAACGATTTACTTTAATGGCAAGGAGTCCAAGCGTGAAGGCGCTCCCCTTCTCGACTTCATGTTCATAAGGCCACGGACCAGTGTCATCCTCTCTCAACGGCAGAGGTGCCTGTAGATGCCTCACCAATTCCGGAACCGCCCCGCAGTCCACTATCACGTTCACTATTTCCTCTGCAACCACACACCCCACATTTCCCACAGATCAAAATACTAAACAGTAAATCCAACACTTCCATACTTCATAAAACCGTACCAGCACATAATTCACAAAATTTATATTTACAGAATTTAATAGTACCGTTCTTTGCTAGTTCGGAGAGAACGTGGATTGCGCGTTTAGCAGACGCGCGATCGGCCTCGGTAAAAGAGAACGCCGACTCAAGGATCTCGACTTGTGCACGAATTTCACTCACGAGATCTTTTTGTTGCGCTCCACGAGGAGAAAGAGAAATCGAATCGTCGCGAACGATCTTTAACCGATCTTCTTTAAATTCATCGTCCGGCTTCCTCTTCAAGCTTCTCCGAGATGACGATGAACTCGACGACGATTGCTCGTGGCGCCTCCCAGAGCTCTTTTGGTTGTCCATGGGAGATAGACGCGGAGAGAGATGTAGAGAGAGAAAGAGATTAGGAGAGAGAATGAAAATGCTTTCTGTCTGTGGGAGGGAGAGAGATTGTGTGTGTGAAGTGTGTGTAGGGGTAGTATGGGAAATATGTCGGTGTGCGATTTGGCGCATGGTTTTCCAGTAAAACCCGCCTCTGCTAATGAATTGTTTGAATTTATGCGCTCCCGCGTTAGCTACAAAAAAATAGTAATTAAAATAAATTCAATTACTTATGTATCCCTAATTTATTAATTATAACAAATACTTCAATAATTAATTGTTGGATAAATAACATTCTTTTTGTTAATTACAAAAAAAAAAATCATTATTGCATACCCGAACAATATATGTTTTGAGAATCTAAGTGAATCTACAGATGATTACATTATCTGTTTAAAATTTAACGAATAACTACTTTAACAAGACACGTCACCACTTCTTGAGATAATCGTCCTTGAACGACACTTGCAAATTGTAATCATTTATTTATTTACCTATTTGGATTTTACTCGAAGTGATTGACGAAAAAATAACCTAACTTAAAGTCATGGCGTGCATTTCAATTGACCACTTAACAAAAATTTAGATAATTTCTGTGATCGAATTGACTTGCACAATAATTGATTGTTCAGGAAATTGTAATCAAAATAGGCTTATATTTATAAAGCATTGCAATTGCAGATTTTATTTACAATAACAAAAAATGGTAGCTAAGATAAATCCAAGTAATTAAATATCCATAATTAGCATATAACATTCCCACATTTTATTGTTGTTGTGGAAAATGTCCATACATTTTATTTTTTACATTTTCACCCTTATTTTCACCTTTTATTGCGCAATACGTCATTTGCACATATTTTCTCAATTAAAAATTATGAAATAACGAATATACCCATCTCTTCAAATAAAACAAAAAGAAAAAGAATTGCAACCACAGTCCCAATTTTTTTTAAAACAAAGCACAAATAAGCCACAATTAAATATTAAAAGGGTAATTGGTACATAATGTCCATATATTTCACCGTTATTGTGAAAAACTAGAGCTGGACATGGTTTCACGGGTTACCTTTCTTCTTGACACATAAAGGGACACCATGCGGCAGTAGTCTATTTGGTTGATACATACTTGGGTGCTGCGATGAAAGTTGCATACTTGGATAGACGGTCTATCACGACGATGATGGTGCTAAAATCTCCAACCTTTGGCAAACTGGTAATGTAATCCATCGATACCTCTCGAATGGTCTAGTTGGGACATAAATGGGCTCCAGCAAACCTGCCTTTTTCTGATGATCTGACTTATCTTGCTGACACACGAGGCAANTGTTTGAAGAAGAGTTGAGCTGTCTCTTCGGCTGATACATACTTGGGCGCTGCGATGAAAGTTGCATATTTGGATAGACGGTCTACCACGACGATGATTGTGCTAAAATCTCCAACCTTTGGCAAACTGGTAATGTAATCCATCGATACCTCTCGAATGGTCTAGTTGGGACATAAATGGGCTCCAGCAAACCTGCCTTTTTCTGATGATCTGACTTATCTTGCTGACACACGAGGCAAGTTTTCACATAAGTTGCAATGTTGTCTCGCATTTGAGGCTAGTAGTGCAAAAGTGTGTTCCTCTCCAAGATGCCCTACCCAAATCGTGTCGTGTCATTCTATGATTAATGACTTCCTCAAATCTTCGCCTTTGGAACATAAAGGCGGTCTCATTTAGTCTTTATTAGGCCCTCATTGAGCCAGAATTGACAAGTTTTGCCCCACTTGATGACTTCGACCAAATACTGAGTAGTCAGGTCCTTATCTAAAAGTGCTTGAATTTGGTCCCTTGTGTTTGTAGTAACTATGTTCCCTGAAAGAGCTGCCATAGAGCAAATGGTGGCCAGTCCGCCCGGTGACTAAGAGCATCAGCAACATGATTGCTAGATCCATGACGATACTCTAGCATAAAATTGAATTCAGAAAGAAATTTCTGCCAACGAGCCTGTTTGCTTGATAGTTTTGATTGGGACATGAAGTGACTCGCTGCAGTATTATCTATCTTCACAATAAATGGA